>JAXCGZ010000076.1:97500-145000 GCA_037179515.1 Halocaridina rubra | reverse complement strand
ACTGTTAGTTTACTGCTCTCTTCTGAGAGAGACGAGGTTGTAGCTTCGAATATACAAATTACAGAAAACATTGAACAGTTTAGAAAAGAACTTCAGGAGCTGAATACAGAACATGATGCCATGAAAACTTCCTTTGCAGATGCAGTAAAGGAAAATTTGGCAGTAAAAGAGGCTGTGAGGGTGGTGGCACTGGTAAATGTACAAACGGTTGACTATAAAGAAACAGTAATTGAAAATTGAGATATGCTGCGATGGAAATGGTTAATTCACTGATTAAGCAGGCACTTGATGAAGAAAAGGCAGTGGTAATCTCAGGCATAAGCGAATCCCAGGAGTCAACATGACAGGAGAGACTTGAACAAAATAAAGCTAGGGTTTTAGACCTGATAAGGAAGTTTGGAGTAGTATGTGGTCCAGAGAACATTCACTAAATTTATAAATATTCTACAGGGAGGGAAAGGCAAGACCAATGAAAATAATCTTTGATAGAGGGGACACATGCAGAGAAATACTGATGAATTCAGAACAGTGTTCATTAGACCATGCAGAACACAGGAAGAGATGGAAAGGATAAAAAACCTGTTGCAAGAAGCTAGAAGGTTAAATGAGGAAAGAAATGAAGAAGAGAAGAAAAATGTTTATTCAGACTTACAACCAAAGGGAAAATAAAAAAAGATAATGATAGAATATCAGGGGATGCAGGCTCTGATAGAGTCCCTCATGAAAGACTTATTAGGAAGCTGCAAATTTTACCAAATATAGGTGAGTATGTCTTGGAGTGGCTAAAATCTTAGTTAGAGAGAAGACGGTATAGTGTCAGAGTAAGACATGCAGTGGGAAACAGGAAGAAACTTATCGTGGGATTCACGTGGTTTAGTATTAAGGGCACTATTGCTACTTATACAAGAAACTAATCTGCTAAAGGCTGGCTATGCATGTAGGTGATGAGAACTGTAAAAAAAGGAAGACGTGAAATTGTGGTAAATGATATCGGGATGATCTTAAATATCAATAACTTTAGTCAGATAAGTGTTGATAAAGTCTGACACTGCAATATTTAATGCATCTGTCTGAGCCTCATGTATGCTATTCATTAACAATGTCTTACTAGCTACCCCAACAGCATTTGTGCACATTAACATTGATGAGAATATATTTTTTAATATCACCTCCGTTTTCTTTATTACTCCTTTGTTTGGAGGCCCAATTTTAGATATTCATTAGCAGGGCCCTGGAGGTCAATTTATTGGCAGATCAGTCTCTAGAAAATCAGAGACATGGAATATTAACAGTAGCTCACACTTCCTTCTGCGAATATTAAGTTAAACTTCAGACTTATGAAAAAATATGTTGAGAAGTGATTATGTGACATAAGTGAGCTTAAACTTAAATATCCATTATACTTCTAGAATTCGTATTTGGAGAAGTAAAAAAAAAACACTACCAAAGGGCTGGAAATACAAGACCTAGCTCACGAAGATAGGCCAAACGAGCTAAATCTACCACCATCTGCAATCAGAAAGTAAGGGAGGGAGGAAGAATATTGTAAACTGCTTTATATTCTTCCAGATCTTTTAAAAGAGTTGTAAGTGATATTTTGGTATGAGTGGATTCAAAGACTACAGTTTACAGCTTGAAGTTTGCAAGGTATCATCCGTGCAGGATGCAAACAGGTTACTTTTAAATAGCGTTAAAATGGGTGATAGCTGGAAATGACTAAGAGAGGAAACTGCAAGTAATGTAAAAAAAGACACTCATAATTATAGTAAATTATGTGATAAATATCAGTGATCCAGACAACTAACATGGAAACAGTAAATCACCACCAACAGATAGCTTTTTCACGTAAACAGACAGAAAGAGGACTGACATATACTTGAAATAAAACAATGAACTATCCACGAAAGTGGTTGAATTTTAATATGCCTAATTTTCTTTGGGTTAGAAATGTTAGGAGTTGCGAGTCCTGCAAAAGGCAGTCTGTCTCTAACTGCAGCAGCAGATTTCGATGCATAATATTCTCCTATGTTAAAGCCGAAATCCTAACCGAAGATATATATATATATATATATATATATATATATATATATATATATATATATATATATATATATATATATATGTATATATATATATATATATATATATATATATATATATATATATATATATATATATATATATATATATATATATATATATATATATATATATATATATATATATATATATATATATATATATATATATATATATATATATATATATATATATATATATATATATATATATATATATATATATATATATATATATATATATATATATATATATATATATATATATATATATACATATATATATATATATATATATATATATATATATATATATATATATATATATATATATATATATATATATATATATATATATATATATATATATATATATATATATATATATATATATATATATATATATATATATATATATATATATATATATATATATATATATATATATATCTATATACATATATATATATATATATATATATATATATATATATATATATATATATATATATATATATATATATATATATATATATATATATATATATATATATATACATATATATATATATACATATATATATATATATATATATATATATATATATATATATATATATATATATATATATATATATATATATATATATATATATATATATATATATATATATATATATATATATATATATATATATATATATATATATATATATATATATATATATATATATATATATATATATATATATATATATATATATATATATATATATATATATATATATATATATATATATATATATATATATATATATATATATATATACACACACACACACACCAAAATTACACCTGTCAACAGTACTGAGTTAAGTTGCCAAGTAGTACAGCTGTCTTATTTTCTTCATTTTTTTTCTTTTCTTTTAGCTTTCTCTTTTACTATTTTTTTTTTATTTTGTATATATATTGAGTTATATGTAAAGTCTGATCCTGTGATAACATATCTTGGTTAGCAAGTGAGTTTATCAGTTAAGAAGAATATATAGCAGAAACTGGTGGGTGTCTCTCAGACACAAATTCGAATTTTCCTTCAGGTTTGACTTTTGTTTTTGTTGCATTTTTTTTCTTTTTCATTTTATCCTCAAATTACCATAGTAAATTTTTTAAGTTAAGATGTGTGTTACCAGAAAAGAGATAAACTGAGTCACTAAATAGCACTTATATGGAGATATAAAAATTCTGTGTGAAGCTTAAATAAAAGTTTTTCTCTTTTTTCTCTTTCTCTTCTTCTTTCTACATTCTGTGAGAGAGAGAACATAAAAATGAGGCCATCTCTGTCCCAAACCTCTCCCACCCATGGGTCGGGAGGAGGGGTAGCTATTAGGAGACTAAAGCAGAAAATCAAGGATTTAGAGGCAATACTAATAAGCCTTGATGATAAAATTCGGAATATGGATAGAAAAATGAAAGAGAATGAAACACCCAGAGAGGAAGTAAGATTTTTGGAGGAAGCAAATAAAGCACAAGGGCAGGAGAGAAAGGAACTAGAAAAACGAATAAAGAAGCTGGAAGGGGAAAAGAGTGAACTAGAAACCAGAATTTCTAAACAAAAAGATAGAAACGAACAGCTGAATGACAACCTAAATGAATTAGATGTTAGTTCACTGCTCTCCTCTGAGAGAGATGAGATTGCAGCTTGGAATGTCCAGAGTAAGGAAAACATTGAACAGTTTAGAAAAGAGTTTCAGGAGCTGAATATGGAAAATGATGCCATGAAAACTTCCTTTGCTGATGCAGTAAAGGGGAATGTGGCAGTAAAAGAGGCTGTAAAGGTGATGGCACTGGAAAACATACAAACAGTTGACTATAAAGAGACAGTAATCAAAGAAATGAGAGACGTTGTGATGGAAAGGGCAAACCCACTCATCAAACAGGCACTTGATAAAGAGAAGACAGTGGTAATCTCAGGCAAAAGCGAATCCCCGGAGCCAACATGGCAGGGGAGATTTGAAGAAAATAAAGCTAGGGTTGTAGACCTGATAAGAAAGCTTGGAGTAGTTTGTAGTCCTGAGGATATTGTAAACATATACCAACTAGGCAAATATTCGAGGGAAGGAAAGACGAGACCAACAAAAGTAACCTTTGAGAGAGGGGAAACATGTAGGGAAATATTGTTAAGAAAAAAATCTAAAAGACCTTCAAGAATTCAAAGAAGTGTTCATTAGACCATACAGAACACAGGAAGAGATGGGAGAGATAAAAAACTTGTTGGATGAGGCTAGAAGGTTAAATGAGGAAAGAAATGAAGAAGAGAAGAAATATTTTCATTTCAGAGTTCTTCCAGACAAAGGGGAGGCAAAGAAGATATTGATAGAAGATCAGGGGATGGGGCCTCATTAAGATTGTTATACAGAAATGCTAATGGATTAGCTGGTAAGGCAGCAGAATTAAAAGATAAGACTCACAACAGTAAGGCAGATATAGTAGCAATTACAGAGACTAAGTTGAGTGAGGACATAAACAGTATCACAGTTTTTCCTAAGGGCTTCAGAATATTAAGGGTTGAAAGATCTGAGAGGACTGGTGGAGGGATAGCACTGCTCATAAGTGAAAGAATTCAAGTTGAAGAAATAAAGTTGGCTATAGAAAGTGAGTTCAAGGAATTTCTTATTGCTCTCATAGATACTGGGTCAGAGAGCATTATAATAACTGTTGTATATAACCCACCGAGGAACCAGAATAGGCTAGAAGTTTATGAGGAAAGTCATATAGGTACTATTGAAGGCATAAACTCAGTTGTTAACATGGCACGGAAGAGAAAATGTAGGATTTTGGTTATGGGAGATTTTAATCATAAAGAGATAGATAGGATAAATCTTGACCCACACAGAGGTGAGGACTCATTCGGGGCAAGATTCCTAGATTGCATACAAGGGAATTTCCTACACTAACATGTAATGGAACCAACGAGGGCCAGGGGTGGGGATGAGCCATCACTAATTGATCTAGTATTCACAGATAATATGTTAAATATTGAGCAAATTGAGTATGAACCACCAATTGGAAAGAGTGACCACTGTGCATTGTTGATGGAGTATATCATTGAAGATATTCTGCCTGAGAGTAGAGGCACTGAGGACATGAGGAGGAACAATCCGAAAGGAGATTACATCAAAATGAATGAGCTTTTTGCAGTTATTGACTGGAGAACCTTATTTTACAACAAATCTGTACAAGAAATGTATGACATCTTTTGTGAGAAATATGGGAAGATAGTAGATTGCTGCATACCTGTCACCAAAATAGGTATAATTCATGCCAAAGAGAAATGGTCCGATAATGAGTGTAAAAGAGCTAAGGAGTGGAGAGACAAATGCTGGAGAAGGTATAGGAGGAGAAAAAACATAAATGCCTGGCAAACCTACAAAAGAGCAAGCCATGGCTACCTAAGTAAAAGGAGAGAGGCAGAGAGAGACTATGAGAGGGACATCACCAGGAAGGCTAAAGAAAATCCCAAGCTTTTCCACAGCTTTATCGGAGGAAAACTGAAGGTAAAAGAACAGGTTTAAAGGCTAAAGAGAGCGGATGGAAGCATCACTGAGATGGTTGAAAAGTTCTGCAAAAAATTGAACAAGGAGTTTCAGCCAATATTTACAGTAGAAAATACCCCACCCCCTCAGATTGCAGAGATAGAAGCTCAAGGGCCGGTATTAGAGAACATCAACCTTACAGCCACAGATGTATGCAAAGCGCTGATGGATTTAGATGTTCATAAAGCTACAGGTCCTGATGACATATCCCCTCATGTACTTAAAAAATGCGCAAACTCAATATCAGTGGCACTGGGTATTATATTTAAAAAGTCACTGGAGTCAGGAGAGATTCCAAGATGCTGGAATTTAGCAAATGTAATACCTGTCTTCTAAAAGGGAAGGAGGGATACGGGTCTGAACTATAGACCAGTTTCCTTGACCAGCATAGTTTGCAAAGTTATGGAGAAACTACTAAGGAAATATATCTCTCTTCACTTGGAATCCTTCAACATTTTGTCCATGAGGCAACATGGCATCAGAGAAGGTAGATCAACAGTAACAAACTTATTAGAATTTTATGATGAGGTAAGCCAAATCTTACAGGAAAGAGAGAGCTGGGCAGATTGCATATTCCTAGATTTCCAGAAAACATTTGACACTGCTCCACATGAGAGACTTATTAGGAAGCTGCAAGCAATGGCTAGAATAGGTGGAAATGTCTTGGAATGCATAAAAACTTACTTAGAAGGAAGGCAACAGAGGGTTAGAGTAAGACACTCAGTGTCTGAATGGAGAAGAGTTAGTAGTGGAGTTCCACAGGGTTCAGTTTTAGGGCCACCTTTGTTCCTTGTATATGCAAATGACCTACCAGAGTCTGTAAACTCATTCATGAATATGTTTGCAGATGATTCAAAGAGAACTTCAGGAGGATCTAAATAGTCTGCATGAGTGGTCAGAAAAGTGGCTAATGAAATTCAATACTTCAAAATGTAAGGTAATGAGAATGGGTACAAGTGCAAGAAGGCCCAAGCCTGACTACTCAGTGGCTGGAGTACAACTTCAAGAGACAGAAAATGAGAGAGATCTAGGAGTAAACATACTGGCAGATTTGTCTCCAGAAATACATATAAATGGCATAGTAAGGGCAGCATATGCATTCTTATCAAATGTAAGGGTAGCTTTCAGGCACATGGACAAGGAATTGTTCAGAAATATTTATGTAACCTATGTGAGGCCAAAACTCGAATATGCAGCCCCCTTTTGGAATCCCCACTTGAAAAAGCACATAGCTAAGCTTGAAAAAGTTCAAAGACATGCCACGAAACTGGTGCCAGAAATACGCAATCTCAGTTATGACGAGAGGCTGAGGGAATTAGACTTACCATCACTCGAGGCTAGAAGAGTGAGGGGGGGATATGGTGACAGTGTTTAAATTCCTTCATGGTTATGATAGAGTGGATAGGGATCGATATTTTGATATGGCTGGCTCTAGAACTAGAGGTCATAGTTTGAAGCTTCGTAAGAAAAGTTCTTTGCAGGATGTAAGGAAATACTTTTTCAGTGTAAGAGTAGTTGATAATTGGAATTGGCTAAGCGAGGAGGTAGTTCATGTTATCTCAATCCATAGTTTTAAGGACAGGTATGATAAGTATCACTTAGTATGAAATAGAACCGATCAGGAGACGGGAAGATACGAGCTTTGGGCTCTTTCCCATAAACACAATTAGGTAATTACAATTAGGTAATTACATACACACACATGCAAAGATTGTGAAGAAAGTAAAAAACGAGAACAATGGTAGAGAACTTCAGGAGGATTTAAATAATCTGCATGAGTGGTCAGAAAAGTGGCTAATGAAATTCAATACTTCAAAATGTAAGGCAATGAGAATGGGTACAAGTGCAAGAAGGCCCAAGTTTGACTACTCAGTGGCTGGAGTACAACTTCAAGAGACAGAAAATGAGAGAGATCTAGGAGTAAACATACTGGCAGATTTGTCTCCAGAAATACATATAAATGGCATAGTAAGGGCAGATGCATTCTTATCAAATGTAAGGGTAGCCTTCAGGCACATGGACAAGGAAATGTTCAGAAATATTTGTAACCTATGTGAGGCCAAAACTCGAATATGCAGCCCCCTTTTGGAATCCGTACTTGAAAAAGCGCATAGCTAAGCTTGAAAAAGTTCAAAGACATGCCACGAAACTGGTGCCAGAAATACGCAATCTCAGTTATGATGAGAGGCTGAGGGAATTAGACTTACCATCACTGGAAGCTAGAAGAGTGAGGGGGGATATGGTGACAGTCTTTAAATTCCTTCATGGTTATGATAGAGTGGATAGGGATGGATATTTTGATATGGCTGGCTCTAGAACTAAAGGTCATAGTTTGAAGCTTGGTAAGAAAACTTCTTTGCAGGATGTAAGGAAATACTTTTTCAGTGTAAGAGTAGTTGATAATTGGAATTGGCTAAGCGAGGAGGTAGTTAATGCTATCTCAATCCATAGTTTTAAGGACAGGTATGATAAGTATCACTAAGTATAAAATGGAACCGATGAGGAGACGGGAAGATACGAGCTTTGGGCTCTTTCCCGTAAACACAATTAGGTAATCAAGTAGGTAATCACTAAGTATAAAATGGAACCGATCAGGATACGGGAAGATACGAGCTTTGGGCTCTTTCCCGTAAGCACAATTAGGTAATCAAAATTAGGTAATCATATATATATATATATATATATATATATATATATATATATATATATATATATATATATATATATATATATATATATATATATATATATATATATATATATATATATATATATATATATATATATATATATATATATATATATATATATATATATATATATATATATATATATATATACACCACACACACACACACACACACATATATATATATATATATATATATATATATATATATATATATATATATATATATATATATATATATATGTATATATATATATGTATATATATATATATATATATATATATATATATATATATATATATATATATATATATATATATATATATATATATATGTATATATATATATATATATATATATATATATATATATATATATATATATATATATATATATATATATATATATATATTTATATATATATATATATATATATATATATATATATATATATATATATATATATATATATATATATATATATATATATATATATATATATATATATATATATGTATATATATATATATATATATATATATATATATATATATATATATATATATATATATATATATATATATATATATATATATATATATATATATATATATATATATATATATATATTTATATATATATATATATATATATATATATATATATATATATATATATATATATATATATATATATATATATATATATATATATATATATATATATATATATATATATATATATATATATATATATATATATATATATATATATATATATATATATATATATATATATATATATATATGAATAATTTTTTTTACCCCGACTGGGATTTGAACCTAGAACTTATAATTACTTAGCTAAAGTGCTACCAGCTACACACTACAGAAGGTTAAAAGGAATCCAACCTTATAGCTTATATCTGCTATACTTAGGAATGAAAGCATTCTATCTGAATGCCACTATGTTCATATTACAGATTCCCCAATCTCACTCGTGCTTCATTTTCGCATTTTATTCAATTCCCAATCTCATTCGGGCCATACAATAATCAAATAAGCACATAACATATGTGAAAACATGAATTATTTTTTTCCCCGACCGGGACTTGAACCTAGGACTTAAAATTACTAAGGCAAGGCGCTACCATCTACACACCACATAAAGTTAAAAGGAATCCAACCTTATAGCTTATATCTGCTATACTTGGGAATGAACGCATTCTATCTGAATGCCACTATGTTCATATTACAGATTCCCCAACCTCACTCGTGGTTTCATTTTCGTATTTAATTCAATTCCCATTCTCATTCGGGCCATACAGTAATCAAGTAAGCACAATACATATGTGAAAACATGAATCATTTTTTTTTACCCCGACCGGGACTTGAACCTAGGACTTATAATTACTTAGTTAAGGCGCTACCAACTACACCCCACAGAAGGTTAAAAGGAATCCAATCTTATAGCTTATATCTGCTATACTTAGGAATGAATGCATTCTATCTGAATGCCACTATGTTCATATTACAGATTCCCCAACCTCACTTGTGGTTTCATTTTAGCATTTAATTCAATTCTCAATCTCATTCGGGCCATACAGTAATCAAATAAGCACATTACATATGTGAAAACATGAATCATTTTTTTACCCCGACCGGGACTTGAACCTAGGACTTATAGTTACTAAGTCAAGGCGCTACCAACTACATATCACAGAAGGTTAAAAGGTATCCAACCTTATAGCTTATATCTGCTATACTTAAGCATGAACACATTCTAGTTGAATGTCACTATGTTCATATTACAGATTCCCCAACCTCACTCGTGGCTTCATTTTCGCATTTAATTCGTTTTCCAGTCTCATTCGGGCCATACAATAATCAAATAAGCACATTACATATGTGAACACATGGGTAATTTTTTTACCCCGACCAGGACTTGAACTTAGGACTTATAATTACTAAGCCAAGATGCTATCAATGTCACAAAACAGAAGGTTAAAAGGAATCCCACCTTATAGCTTATAGCATCATGTAGTAGGTTGGCTCATGGCACAGCCGCCCGTTGCGATACTACAGCTGAAGGTTGTTTTGAACTTAAATAGGTCTGTCCAGGACAGTTCGATGTTAAGTCTTCCTTCAGTTACGGTTCTTTTTCTATGCCTACAGCTAGACCGAATATTCTTGGATATTTATCACACATCTTTTATTATCTCTTCACATCTGACAAGTCATTACACTCTATCTGAATGCCACTATGTTCATATTACAGATTCCCCATGCGAAAATGAAGCCACGAGTGAGGTTGAGGAATCTGTAATATGAACATAGTGGCATTCTGATAGAATGCGTTCATTTCTAAGTATAGCAGATATAAGCTATAAGGTTGGATTCCTTTTAACCTTCTGTGGTGTGTAGTTGGTAGCGCCTTGACTTAGTAATTATAAGTCCTAGGTTCAAGTCCCGGTCGGGATAAAAATATGATTCATGTTTTCACATATGTAATGTGCTTATTTGATTATTGGTTGGCCCGAATGAGATTGGGAATTGAATTAAATGTGAAAATGAAGCCACGAGTGAGGTTGGGGATTCTGTAATATGAACATTGTGGCATTCAGATAGAATGCGTTCATTCCTAAGTATAGCAGATATAAGCTATAAGGTTGGATTCCTTTTAACCTTCTGTGGTGTGTAGTTGGTAGCGCCTTGACTTAGTAATTATAAGTCCTAGGTGCAAGTCCCGGTCGGGGTAAAAAAAATGATTCACGTTTTCACATATGTAATGTGCTTATTTAATTATTGTATGACCCGAATGAGATTGGGAATTGTATTAAATGCGAAAATGAAGCCATGAGTGAGGTTGGGGAATCAGTAATATGAACATAGTGGCATTCAGATAGAATGCGTTCATTCCTAAGTATAGCAGATATAAGCTAAAAGGTTGGATTCCTTTTAACCTTCTGTGGTGTGTAGTTGATAGCACCTTGACTTAGTAATTATAAGTCCTAGGTTCAAGTCCCGGTTGGGGTAAAAAAATGATTCATGTTTACACATGTAATGTGCTTATTTGAAAAAAAAAATATGTGTATATATATATATATATATATATATATATATATATATATATATATATATATATATATATATATATATATATATATGTATATATATATATATATATATATATATATATATATATATATATATATATATATATATATATATATATATATATATATATATATATATATATATGCATATATATATATATATATATATATATATATATATATATATATATATATATATATATATATATATATATATATATATATATATATATATATATATATATATACATATATATATATATATATATATATATATATATATATATATATATATATATATATATATATATATATATATATATATTATATATATATATATATATATATATATATATATATATATATATATATATATATATATATATATATATATATATATATATATATGTATATATATGTATATATATGTATATATATATATATATATATATATATATATATATATATATATATATATATATATATATATATATATATATATATATATATATATATATATATATATATATATATATATATATATATATATATATATTATATATATATATATATATATATATATATATATATATATATATATATATATATATATATATATATATATATATATATATATATATATATATATATATATATGTATATATATATATATATATATATATATATATATATATATATATATATATATATATATATATATATATATATATATATATATATATATATATATATATATATATATATATATATATATGTATATATGTATATATATATATATATATATATATATATATATATATATATATATATATATATATATATATATATATATATATATATATATATATATATATATATATATATATATATATATATATATATATATATATATATATATGGCTGAGTAAGGAAATTGAAAGAAATTATAAGATCTTTAGTACTTTCCAGTGTTTTATCTACTACTCATCTTTAGAGGAATCTGATTTATTGTTTGTTAGGTTGGGTAGATCTCCACCCAAGGACCTGTGGATAGGGTAATGGAGGACCCGTAGGTGAATAATTCTTGCCGTTGTGAGAGGACAGGTTTCTATGTGTTGTTGGATGAGTTGAGGCTAATGTTTAACTCAGAGGTGGGTACTGGCTGATTGTGTCCAACAGGGTACCCATATGATGCATGGCTGCTCTTAGTATGTTTGTGGCTACTAAGGGAGCATCAGGATTTTGACAGGAGGTGGGTGTGACACTGGTCATCTGCCTTACTTCTGAGAATGCTTAGCATTCAATGATGTAATGCAGGTTAGGTCTTGGTTTTTCTTCTTTGCTGAAAGTGCACTCTTTGATAGTTATCTTTGAGTTCCCAGGTGCATTTGTATCCCAGTCATAGTCTGTAGAAATTAACTGCTGTACTCCTATGAAAAGTTCTGGGGAGGTTAATGGTTTGGAGATTGGTAACTGCTTTGTACCAGGATGTAAAGGTTAATCCAGTGGTTGTGCACTGGTTGTGTCTTTGTAAACATAGGTCTATGAGTTTCCTGTTGACTTTGGTGTCGATCTGGAGAATGCTGGGAGTAAGAGATATTTGAATCTCTGTCTGCAGGGAGGCTTGTTTGGCTACATGGTCTGCTTCTTCATATCCTCTGATACTGACATGGCTGGTGATCCAGGCAAGGATGAGAGTTTTGCCAGTGTTTATGATCCTGTGGTTGTGGTGGAGTATATCTGTGATGATTTCATATTGCACTAAGGGGTGTCTTCTGAATGTCTTCTAAGGCACACCTTGAGTCAGTGAGAATGAGGGCATGGTCTGCTTCTTGGAGAGTTATGTGATGAAGGGTTTTAGCATTGGCAACTAGCTCAGTTTGGAGTAAGAAGCAGGAATTAGACAGTCTCCAGGACTCCCCGTGCCCTTCTGTGGTGAAGGCTGCGGTTGAGGCTCCAGTCTCTTGATTAACTGAACCATCAATGTAGATGATCATGGAGCTGGGTCTGCTCCAATTTTCGGGTTGACTGAGCTATTTGGAACGTTTGGAAGTTCAATCTTGATGTTGACCTGGTGGTCATCCATGGTTGGAGGGCATCTGCAGTATGGATGAGGAGTATCCAGGTTCCTAGCTTGGATGTCACTCACGACACTTAAGGCTGGTAGTTTGGTGCTAACCTTTGCCTCCCAGGTCCTCCTAGGAAGGTCAGCATGTTGATTTAGAGCGAGACTGAAGTCCTTGCTGGCGATACAGGTGTGTTGTGCTGCAGTGGTTTTTGCTATGATGGAGGTCATTCTCTGCACAGATCTGTGATTCAAAGAAAGGAGATTAGTTTCCAGCTGGAGGTTTATTATCTCTGTTCAGATGGGGGCACCTAGCATAACCCGCATTGCGTTGTTTTGTATGATCTCAATTTTTGTCCATTGAGGTTCTGAGAGAAGCAAAAGAGCAAGACAAGCATAGTCCGCAAGGCTTTGTATGTCTTGTACATAAAAAGTTCTAAGGATCCTACTGCTGGCACCGTTGTGAATTCCAGACAGGTGCTATAGAACAGGCGCATTTTTCACCTGTCATATAGGTATTGGATCTTGGGTCTAAAGGAGAGTACACTGTCGATGTATACACTCAAGTACTGGTGCTGACTGACCCAGTCAAGAGGGTTGTTATTTATGACCAGTTTTTTCTGGCTCTCGTTGGTGGATGGCATGTGGTTTTGTTTTGGGGGCATTTATCTTAGGCTTAATAATGATGATGTTGTGAATCTCTGTTAGGCTTCTTTGGGCAAGGTCAAAGGCATCACAACCTGTGGCCACCAGGGCAAAATCATTGGCGTATTTGCAGATCATGGTCCTGTGTGGCAGTTTTTTCCCTCAGGCAGCTGAAGAAGGAGGGATTGAGGATGCCACCTTGAGGAGTCCCATTTTCCAGTTGCTTGAAGGTTGAGTAGTGTCCTTGCACTTTCACTCGAGTACTTTTGTCCAGTAGACATAGCTTGATCAAGGAGAGAAGATTACCTTTGACTTGTTTGTCGACAAGTGCCGTGAGTATGGCAGGTACATTAGCCAGCTCAAAGGCTTTTGCTAGGTCCAGGAATATGATGATCCTTTTTTTTTGTTATTCATGAGTGATGTCAGGGATGCTATGTCTTCAGTTGCTCCTATTCCAGGTTGATAGGCAAACATGTTGTGGTGGATGGATGGATATTTCAGCGGAGTCAGTTTAGCAACGTCTTCTTGGCTGTCTTACTCAGACTGCTTTAAAAGAATATTGGACTCGAGTTATTTGGATCTTTTGGATTCGAAATGGGCTGGATATCTGCCCTGTTCCATGAAGTTGGTCTCACTCTTTGGTTCCATGTGGTTTTGATTAGTGAAAGCAGTGCGAGTTCCCCCTGGGGTCCGAGGTTTTGGATCAATGTATATATAATCCTATCTGGCCCTGGGGCTGAGCTTTTACTCACTCTTTTCAGTTCAGTAAGGGTGAAGGAGGTGTCGGTGGAGTCTTTGATGTTGCAGATTGCTTAATCTTTTCCCATCTTTTGGTAGAGAGGCGCAATAGGGTTCCTCTTGTTGCTGGGGGAAGCTGCTAGGAGTCAACTCTCTCTGAAAATTAAAGAGAGAGGTCTTCTGCTTTCACGCTGGGGTCTCTGTGATGGATGGTCTTTGGTGTTCTTCCTTTTGCGATGAAATAAATTTTTTTTCCCATTTGGCCCAATGTTGTGTGAGCATCATGTGTGGAACCCTATTTGAGCCAGTTTTTTCCCTTAATCTCCTTGCTTTCTTCATGGACATGTTGCTTAACGGTCTGGAGAAGGCGATAAGAGTCTTCAGTTGGACAGATTTGCGAACTCTCCTGGTGACATTGAGCCGGTGATTGAGCTCCTTCACTCTGTCACAGTAGTACCATCTGTCTCGGTGGTTGAAGTGTCCTTGCTTGCAGAGGGGAATTGAGAGGTCAGTTGCGGCTTGAATGGCACTGACTAGGCCTGCCTTCGCCTGGTCAATGTCCTACGGGAGGGTGAATGAAGCGTACCAGTTGGCGATATGTTGGTTAAAGTCGTCCCAGTTAGCTTTCCTAAAGTTCCATCGGAGAGGAGGAGCTGGGATCTGGAAAGCATCTGGAATTCTTAGCTTGAGATGTACCCCGTAGTGGTCACTTGTGATGCGAGGGTGCGCTCTCCATGTAGCGTCATGCTTAAGAGAGTCAGAGATGAAGGTGAGGTCCAAAATACCTCCTTTGTCGTGGGTTGGCTCGTGGTCGTTCAGCATGATGACAGCGTCGTAATCATCTAGCAAGTGAATAATATGTCTGCCTGCTCTGCAAGTATGATCGGAGTTGAACCTGGGGTGGTTATGATTGAAGTCCCCACTTATGACCAGGTCATTGTGGCTGGCTGTTAACGAGGAGAGTAGTGAAGTCAATTTCAGCCTCTTGAGGTCTGTATATATTGTTGAAGGTGTTGCTGTTCTGAAGTTTTCTTCTGACAGCCTGGACTTGTACTCCTTCTCCACAGTTCACTGCTTTCATGATTTCTTCAGCTAAGATGTTCCTCTTGATGAATGTGGTGATGCCTCTATTTTCCCCTGGTGTCCAGTTATTATAGAAGCCCTGGTATCCTGATATTTTTGGGATGTTGTTCTCCATGCACAGAGTCTCCTGTAACATGATTACGTCAATCTTTTCAGCTTTGGCTATGCACTCTAGATGTTGGATTTTCTTCCTCAGTCCTTGAGCATTCCAGTGGAGGATCCCGTGATCTGGCTCCTTAAATAGTTAAGATGAGAAAGAGGATTGGGTGGCATATTGTTGGAACTGTGGATGGGCCTTTTTGGTCAGTACTTCTGCTATGATTGCATGGCTCATTTCTGCAAGCAATTGAAGGTGTTCCTGGTGGTGGGGTCCATGTTCTTCTGGAGGGTGTTTATTGCTGCTGTAATTGCATGTAAGATCAGGTGTTTGAGGTAAGTTAAGGTGTAAAGGGGTTGGGGTGTAGGTTCTGGCGAGGTTCGGGGTTGAGGAGAAGGTGTAGAGGGTGCTTGTGGTGGAAAGGGTTTAGAAGGGGCACTAGGGTGATTTCTGAGTCTAGGGTCTCTGGAAGGGGCAGGAGGGTTGGTTGAGCAGATGGGGTGGGGCTGAGGGGGAGCTGGGGGCTGGGAAAATGCTTTTGCTGGTGTAGGAGACTGGGTTGGAGCAGGAGACTGGGCTGGAGCATGTGAGGGGTGGGGAAGGAGTGGGAGTGCCTAGGACCAGGTTGAGAGGAATACCAGAGATTGAATGTGGGAGGGGGGGCAGGAGTGAAGGTGAAGGTGTTTTGGGAAGGATTAGCAGCAGTGGCTGGAGTCCTCGCTGAGATCCTCTTTAATCTCTTAGGGCAGTGGCTGTTCCAGGAATGATGATTCCCCCGGCAGTTAGGGCATCTGGCTGTTGTCTCCTGCTTTGCTTTAAGGTTCGACAGGCATTCATCAGTGTCGTGTGCTCTGCTGCAAATAGCACATTTGGCATTGTACTGACATGAGTTTTTGTGGTTTCCAAACCTTTGGCACCTGAAACACCACAGGGGTTCGGGTTTGTACTCCCTCAACCTGAAAGTGCTCCACATGCCCAGGTTGACCTCTGCTGGGGGTGGCCCACGGATGTTGACTAATACCTGCCTAGTGGGAACTGTCTATCCTTCAACCTTGGTTGTGCAGCGACTGGCAGTGGCAATGTAGTTCTTCTTCAAGATAACGTCAGTAGACAGGGTTATTGTGAAATTCTGAAGAATGAATTTCCTCATTCTTTATGCAGGAGAGGGTTCAACTGAATGAAGCATAAATGATAATATGGGATCAATTACAAATAAACTATGACTTAAATTATTATTTTGGTGCTCAGTTACGTTAGTTATTGCATATTGCAAGGTGTCTCTAGTAATAATATCCTTATTTCTTACTAAGATAGAAGCATTGCTCCTATCAGTATAGTGACTGCAATCAGCATAATGCTTGATCAAGGCACTGGAAGACTGTTCAAAGCATTATGCTGATTGCAATCACTATATTGAAAGGAGCAATGCTTCTATCTTAGTAAGAAGTAAGAATATTATTACTAGAAACACCTTATAATATGCAATAACTAACTTAATCGAGCACCGAAATATTAACGTAAGTCATAATTTATTTGCAATTAATCCCATATTATCAAGTATGCTTCATTCAAGTTTGAAAAAAATAACTTTGGAAATAGCATAATATTCTTGTTTTTTTACAATTGATTAATTTTTAGTACTATTTTTGTTATTATTTATTTCTGTTTATTATTATTATTATTATTATTATTATTATTATTATTTCCTCCCGCTACTGACAATATCTTAATTACCTATGTTCACACCTTGCCTTCCCCATGGCTTAAAAAGCAAAACCTTCCACCTGTATTGTTTTTGTCACTTAACTGATTTCATTAGCTGATTTGCTAATTTTTCTTTTTCTCCTGTATCTGTATGAATATACAATATAGCTTCATTCGTTTCTGTAAGTAGGAATCCTCTGAAGATGAGTAGTAGATAATTCACTTGAAGGTACTAGGGATCTCAAAATTTTTCTGTCTCCTTACGTAGCCACAACCATTCACACATTTACAAAACTCACGTGTGTCTCGTGAAATTATTATTATTATTATTATTATTGTATATATATATATATATATATATATATATATATATATATATATATATATATATATATATATATATATATATATATATATATATATATATATGAATGTGATTGCCTAATTGTGTTTACGGGAAAGAGCCCAAAGCTCGTATCTTCCCGTCTCCTGATCGGTTCCATTTTGTACTTAGTGATACTTATTATACCTGTCCTTAAAACTGTGGATTGAGATAGCATTAACTACCTCCTCGCTTAGCCAATTCCAATTATCAACTACTCTTACACTGAAAAAGTATTTCCTTACAGCCTGCAAAGAACTTTTCTTACGAAGCTTCAAACTATGACCTCTAGTTCTAGAGCCAGCCATATCAAAATATCGACCCCTAGCCACTCTATCATAACCATGAAGGAATTTAAAGACCGTCACCATATCCCCCCTCAATCTTATAGCTTCGAGTGATGGTAAGTCCAATTCCCTCAGCATAACAGAGATTGCGTATTTCTGGCACCAGTTTCGTGGTATGTCTTTGAACTTTTTTAAGCTTAGCTATGTGCTTTTTCAAGTGCGGATTCCAAAAGGGGGCTGCATATTCGAGTTTTGGCCTCACATAGGTTACATAAATATTTCTGAACATTTCCTTGTCCATGTGCCTGAAGGCTACCCTTACATTTGATAAGAACGCATATGCTGCCCTTACTATGCCATTTATATGTATTTATGGAAACAAATCTGCCTGTATGTTTACTCTTAGATATCTCTCATTTTCCGTCTCTTGAAGTTGTACTCCAGCCACCGAGTAGTCAAGCTTGGGCCTTCTTGCACTTGTACCCATTCTCATTACCTTACATTTTGAAGTATTGAATTTCATTAGCCACTTTTCTGACCACTCATGCAGACTATTTAGATCTTCCTTAAGTTCTCTACTGTTGTGTTCGTTTCCTACTTTCTTCACAATCTTTGCATCATCTGCAAACATATTCATGAATGAATTTACAGACTCTGGTAGGTCATTTACATATACAAGGAACAAAAGTGGCCTTAACACTGAACCTTGTGGAACTCCATTACTAACTCTTCTCGATTCAGACACTGAGTGTCTTACTCTAACCCTCTGTTCCCTTCCTTCTAAGTAAGTTTTTATCCATTCCAAGACATTTCCACCTATTCTAGCCATTGCTTGCAGCTTCCTAATAAGTCTCTCATGTGGAACAGTGTCAAACGCTTTCTGGAAATCTAGGAATATGCAATCTGCCCAGCCCTCTCTTTCCTGTAAGATTCGGCTTACCTCATCATAAAATTCTAATAAGTTTGTTACTGTTGATCTACCTTCTCTGAAGCCATGTTGCCTCACTGACAAAAAGTTGAAGGACTCCAAGTGAAGAGAGATATGTTTCCTTAGTAGTTTCTCCATAACTTTGCAAACTATGCTGGTCAAGGAAACTGGTCTATAGTTCAGAGCCGTATCCCTCCTTCCCTTTTTGAAGATAGGTATCACGTTTGCTTGTTTCCAGCATCTTGGAATCTCCCCTGACTCCAGTGACTTTTTAAATATGATACTTAGTGCCATGATATTGAGTTTCTGCCTTTTTTAAGTACATGAGGGAATATATCATCAGGACCTGTAGCTTTATGAACATCTAACTCCATTAGCGCTTTGCATACCTCTGTGGCTGTAAGATTGATGTTCTCTAATACCGGCCATTGAGCTTCAATCTCTGCAATCTGAGAGGGTGGGGTATTTTCTACTGTAAATGCTAACTGAAACTCCTTGTTCAACTCTTTGCAGATCTCTTCATCCATCTCAGTGATACTTCCATCCTCTCTCTTAAGCCTTGAAGCCTTTTCTTTTAGCTTCAGTTTTCCTCTGATTAAGCTGTGGAAAAGCTTGGGATTTTCTTTAGCCTTCCTGGTGATGTCCCTCTCATAGTCTCTCTCTGCCTCTCTTCTTGTACTTGGGTAGTCATTTCTTGCTCTTTTGTAGGTTTGCCTGGCATTTATGTTTTTTCTCCTCCTATACCTTTTCCAGCACTTGTCCCGCCACTCCTTAGCTCTTCTACACTCGTTATCAAACCATTTCTCTCTGGCATGACTTACACCTACTTTGGTGACAGGTATGCAGCAATCTACTATCTTCCCATATTTCTCACAAAAGATATCATGCATTTCTTGTACAGATTTGTTGTAAAATAAGGTTTTCCAGTCAAAAACTGCAAAAAACTCATTCATTTTGATGTAATCTCCTTTTGGATAGTTCCTCCTCATGTCCTTAGTGCCTCTATTCTGTATGTATGTATATATGCATGTATGTATGTATGTATGTATGTATGTGATTACCTAATTGTGATTAACTAATTGTGTTTACGGGAAAGAGCCCAAAGCTCGTATCTTCCCGTCTCCTGATCGGTTCCATTTTATACTTAGTGATACTTATCATACCTGTCCTTAAAACTATGGATTGAGATAGCATTAACTACCTCCTCGCTTAGCGAATTCCAATTATCAACTACTCTTACACTGAAAAAGTATTTCCTTACATCCTACGAAGAAGTTTTCTTACGAAGCTTCAAACTATGACCTCTAGTTCTAGAGCCAGCCATATCAAAATATCGATCCCTATCCACTCTATCATAACCATGAAGGAATTTAAAGACTGTCACCATATCCCCCCTCACTCTTCTAGCTTCGAGTGATGGTAAGTCTAATTCCCTCAGCCTCTCATCATAACTGAGATTGCATATTTCTGGCACCAGTTTCGTGGCATGTCTTTGAACTTTTTCAAGCTTAGCTATGTGCTTTTTCAAGTGCGGATTCCAAAAGGGGGCTGCATATTCGAGTTTTGGCCTCACATAGGTTACATAAATATTTCTGAACATTTCCTTGTCCATGTGCCTGAAGGCTACCCTTACATTTGATAAGAATGCATATGCTGCCCTTACTATGCCACTTATATGTATTTCTGGAGACAAATCTGCCAGTATGTTTACTCCTAGATCTCTCTCATTTTCTGTCTCTTGAAGTTGTACTCCATCCACCGAGTAGTCAAGCTTGGGCCTTCTTGCACTTGTACCCATTCTCAGTACCTTACATTTTGAAGTATTGAATTTCATTAGCCACTTTTCTGACCACTCATGCAGATTATTTAGATCCTCCTGAAGTTCTCTACCATTGTTCTCGTTTTTTACTTTCTTCACAATCTTTGCATCATCTGCAAACATATTCATGAATGAATTTACAGACTCTGGTAGGTCATTTACATATACAAGGAACAAAAGTGGCCCTAAAACTGAACCCTGTGGAACTCCACTACTAACTCTTCTCCATTCAGACACTGAGTGTCTTACTCTAACCCTCTGTTCCCTTCCTTCTAAGTAAGTTTTTATCCATTCCAAAACATTTCCACCTATTCTAGCCATTGATTGCAGCTTCCTAATAAGTCTCCCATGTGGAACAGTGTCAAACGCTTTCTGGAAGTCTAGGAATATGCAATCTGCCCAGCCCTCTCTTTCCTGTAAGATTTGGCTTACCTCATCATAAAATTCTAATAAGTTTGTTTCTGTTGATCTACCTTCTCTGAAGCCATGTTGCCTCACTGACAAAAAGTTGAAGGATTCCAAGTGAAGAGAGATATGTTTCCTTAGTAGTTTCTCCATAACTTTGCAAACTATGCTGGTCAAGGAAACTGGTCTATAGTTCAGAGCCGTATCCCTCCTTCCCATTTTGAAGATAGGTATCACATTTGCTTGTTTCCAGCATCTTGGAATCTCCCCCGACTCCATAGACTCCTTAAATAAGATACTTAGTGCCACTGATATTGTGTTTGCGCATTATTTAAGCACATGAGGGGATATGTCATCGGGACCTGTAGCTTTATGAACATCTAAATCCATCAGCGCTTTGCATACCTCTGTGGCTGTAAGGTTGATGTTCTCTAATACCGGCCCTTGAGCTTCTATCACTGCAATCTGAGGGGGTGGGGTATTTTCTATTGTAAATACTGACTGAAACTCCTTGTTCAATTCTTTGCAGATCTCTTCATCCGTCTCAGTGATGCTTCCATCCGCTCTCTTTAGCCTTAAAACCTGTTCTTTTACCTTCAGTTTTCCTCTGATAAAGCTGTGGAAAAGCTTGGGATTTTCTTTAGCCTTCCTGGTGATGTCCCTCTCATAGTCTCTCTCTGCCTCTCTCCTTTTACTTAGGTAGTCATTTCTTGCTCTTTTGTAGGTTTGCCAGGCATTTATGTTTTTTCTCCTCCTATACCTTTTCCAGCATTTGTCTCTCCACTCCTTAGCTCTTTTACACCCATTATCGAACCATTTCTCTCTGGCATGAATTACACCTACTTTGGTGACAGGTATGCAGCAATCTACTATCTTCCAATATTTCTCACAAAAGATGTCATACATTTCTTGTACAGATTTGTTGTAAAATAAGGTTCTCCAGTCAATAACTGCAAAAAGCTCATTCATTTTGGCGTAATCTCCTTTCCGATAGTTCCTCCTCATGTCCTCAGTGCCTCTACTCTCAGGAAGAATATCTTCAATGATATACTCCATCAACAACACACAGTGGTCACTCTTTCCAATTGGTGGTTCATACTCAATTTTTTCAATATCCAACACATTATCTGTGAACACTAGATCAATTATGATGGCTCATCCCCACCCTTGGCCCTTGTTGGTTCCATTACATGTTGGTGTAGGAAATTCCCTTGTACGCAATCTAGGAATCTTGCCCCGAATGAATCCTCACCACTGTGTGGGTCAAGATTTATCCAATCTATCTCTTTATGATTAAAGTCTCCCATAATCAAAATCCTACATTTTTTTTCCCGTGCCATGTTAACAACTGAGTTTATGACTTCAATAGTACCTATATGACTTTCCTCATAAACTTCAAGCCTATTTTGGTTCCTTGGTGGGTTGTATACAACAGTTATTATAATGCTCTCTGACCCAGTATTTATGCGAGCAACAAGAAATTCCTTGAACTCACTTTCTATAGCCAAGTTTATTTCTTCGACTTGAATCCTTTCACTTATGAGCAGTGCTATCCCTCCACCAGTCCTCTCAGATCTTTCAACCCTTAGTATTCTGAAACCCTTAAGGAAAACTGTGACACTGTTTATGTCCTCACTCAACTTAGTCTCTGTAATTGCTACTATATCTGCCTTACTATTGTGAATCCTATCTTTTAATTCTACTGCCTTACCAGCTAATCCATCAGCATTTGTGTATAACAATCTTAATGAGGCCCCATCCCCTGATCTTCTGTCATTATCTTCTTTATCTCCCCTTTGTCTGGAAGAACTCTGTAATGAAAATTTTTCTTCTCTTCTTCATTTCTTTCATCATTTAACCTTCTTGCCTCTTGCAACAAGTTTTTGATCTTGTGTTTACGGGAAAGAGCCCAAAGCTCGTATCTTCCCGTCTCCTGATCGGTTCCATTTTATACTTCGTGATACTTATCATACCTGTCCTTAAAACTATGGATTGAGATAGCATTAACTACCTCCTCGCTTAGCCAATTCCAATTATCAACTACTCTTACACTGAAAAAGTATTTCCTTACATCCTGCAAAGAAGCTTTCTTACGAAGCTTCAATCTATGACCTCTAGTTCTAGAGCCAGCCATATCAAAATATCCATCCCTATCCACTCTGTCATAACCATGAAGGAATTTAAAGACTGTCACCATATCCCCCCTCACTCTTCTAGCTTCGAGTGATGGTAAGTCTAATTTCCTCAGCCTCTCATCATAACTGAGATTGCGTATTTCTGGCACCAGTTTCGTGGCATGTCTTTGAACTTTTTCAAGCTTAGCTATGTGCTTTTTCAAGTGCGGATTCCAAAAGGGGGCTGCATATTCGAGTTTTGGCCTCACATAGGTTACATAAATATTTCTGAACATTTCCTTGTCCATGTGCCTGAAGGCTACCCTTACATTTGATAAGAATGCATATGCTGCCCTTACTATGCCACTTATATGTATTTCTGGAGACAAATCTGCCAGTATGTTTACTCCTAGATCTCTCTCATTTTCTGTCTCTTGAAGTTGTACTCCATCCACCGAGTAGTCAAGCTTGGGCCTTCTTGCACCTGTACATATTCTCATTACCTTACATTTTGAAGTATTGAATTTCATTAGCCACTTTTCTGACCACTCATGCAGATTATTTAGATCCTCCTGATGTTCTCTACCATTGTTCTCGTGTTTTACTTTCTTCACAATCTTTGCATCATCTGCAAACATATTCATGAATGAATTTACAGACTCTGGTAGGTCATTTACATATACAAGGAACAAAAGTGGCCCTAAAACTGAACCCTGTGGAACTCCACTACTAACTCTTCTCCATTTAGACACTGAGTGTCTTACTCTAACCCTCTGTTCCCTTCCTTCTAAGTAAGTTTTTATCCATTCCAAAACATTTCCACCTATTCTTGCCATTGATTGCAGCTTCCTAATAAGTCTCCCATGTGGAACACGTGTCAAACGCTTTCTGGAAGTCTAGGAATATGCAATCTGCCCAGCCCTCTCTTTCCTGTAAGATTTGGCTTACCTCATCATAAAATTCTAATAAGTTTGTTACTGTTGATCTACCTTCTCTGAAGCCATGTTGCCTCACTGACAAGAAGTTGAAGGATTCCAAGTGAAGAGAGATATGTTTCCTTAGTAGTTTCTCCATAACTTTGCAAACTATGCTGGTCAAGGAAACTGGTCTATAGTTTAGAGCCGTATCCCTCCTTCCCTTTTTGAAGATAGGTATCACATTTGCTTGTTTCCAGCATCTTGGAATCTCCCCTGACTCCAGAGACTCCTTAAATATGATACTTAGTGCCACTGATACTGTGTTTGCCCATTTAACTATTGATTGAGATAGCATTAACTACCTCCTCGCTTAGCGAATTCCAATTATCAACTACTCTTACACTGAAAAAGTATTTCCTTACATCCTGCAAAGAAGTTTTCTTACGAAGCTTCAAACTATGACTTCTAGTTCTAGAAGCAGCCATATCAAAATATCGATCCCTATCCACTCTATCATAACCATGAAGGAATTTAAAGACTGTCACCATATCCCCCCTCACTCTTCTAGCTTCCAGTGATGGTAAGTCTAAATCCCTCAGACTCTCATCATAACTGAGATTGCGTATTTCTGGCACCAGTTTCGTGGCATGTCTTTGAACTTTTTCAAGCTTAGCTATGTGCTTTTTCAAGTGCGGATTCCAAAAGGGGGCTGCATATTCGTGTTTTGGCCTCACATAGGTTATATAAATATTTCTGAACATTTCCTTGTCCATGTGCCTGAAGGCTACCCTTACATTTGATAAGAATGCATATGCTGCCCTTACTATGCCATTTATATGTATTTCTGGAGACAAATCTGCCAGTATGTTTACTCCTAGATCTCTCTCATTTTCTGTCTCTTGAAGTTGTACTCCATCCACCGAGTAGTCAAGCTTGGGCCTTCTTGCACTTGTACTCATTCTCAGTACCTTACATTTTGAAGCATTGAAAAATCATTAGCCACTTTTCTGACCACTCATGCAGATTATTATGAAGTATGTATGTATGTATGTAGGTATGTATGTATGTATGTATGTATGTATGTATGTATGTGATTCGAACTGGCGTAGGAAGTTACAAAGTCATGCTATCTCTACCAATTGTACTACTGCAACAGGCAAAAGACGACATTTCATGGCAATAACAGTATATGCAAGCATCTCTCCCATCGACCTACATATAACGAACTTAATGAAGTTGTACGTTGCATTATCTATATATATTCACAATAAACCCGTGATATTATAAATAATATCATTCACGAATATCTTTTTAGGTCATCAGGGGATTCGAGCTCGCATTGCAGATAGTTACAGGATTCACAAACCTATCGTGAAGTAGTTTATATATATATATATATATATATATATATATATATATATATATATATATATATATATATATATATATATATATACACTATATAATTATTTTCAATTCTTAGTCAGTAGAATTATAATTACAAAATTCACGAGCTTATAATGAACTAGTTTATATATATATATATATATATATATATATATATATATATATATATATATATATATATATATATATATATATATATATATATATATATATATATATATATATATATATATATATATATATATATATATATATATATATATATATATATATATATATATATATATATATATATATATATATATATATATATATATATATATATATATATATATATATATATATATATATATATATATATATATATATATATATATATATATATATGTATATATATATATATATATATATATATATATATATATATATATATATATATATATATATATATATATATATATATATATATATATATATATATATTATATAGATATATATATATATATATATATATATATATATATATATATATATATATATATATATATATATATATATATATATATATATATATATATATATATATATATATATATATATATATATATATATATATATATGTATATATATATATATATATATATATATATATATATATATATATATATATATATATATATATATATATATATATATATATATATATATATATATATATATATATATAAATATATATATATATACCCTCTTAACTCTATTATCATATTAGGAATCCAGATAGCCTATAACTTGTCTTAGAGAAATCACATATTCAAAGTTTTTAAATCTGCATCCAAAAATTGGGGGTTCTATTTCGTTTTCGTCATTGCTTTTCCTCTTTTCAGTTACTTATAATCTATAAAGGTCTTATCCGTCCCGGCTTAGAATACTGCCTGCACATCTGGGGTGCTTCTTCATATAATTATCTCCTTGATAGGCTTGAATCTAAGGCAGTCATACTCATTAATGACCCTTCTCTTACTCATAATTCGGATTCTCTTCTATTCTCTTTATCTATTCTACTTCCCTTGATACTCTGATGAGTTGGCAAATTGCATCCCTCCCCCACTGCCTAGGGCGCGTAACACTAACCAAGGGACCTCATCTCACAGGTACTGTGTGGAGACTGGTCGTTGCAGCGACTGCTTCTTTTCATATACCTCCAGACTATGGAACCCTCTTCCTCCTTCTGTTTTTCCTAATTCTTATAACTTATCCTTCGTCAAAAAACTGATCTATCGTCATCTCAGGGCATAATCCTGCCCTATCTCTAAGTCCTCAGTACTTCGCCTATTCATTCAGCCTCTCCTTTTCCTATTGTGTATCATTACTTCATCTGTGTCTTGTCCATAAACTTTTCCTCTTCCTTTGTCTTAATGTTTTTTCATACTATGGCCTTTATTGATGAGGGCAATTTTCTTGTCTGTCTCAGTGTCATACATACTTATATATATATATATATATATATATATATATATATATATATATATATATATATATATATATATATATATATATATATATATATATATATATATATATATATATATATATATATATATATATATATATACATATTTATATATATATCTATCTATCTATCTATCTATCTATATATATATATATATATATATATATATATATATATATATATATATATATATATATTATATATATATATATATATATATATATATATATATATATATATGTTGTTGTTCCGGATTTACGTCACGGACTCCCTTTTCTACCAAGGGCTAGGACGGTTGCCTTCTTACGAAGGACTTGTTTTGGCAGATGTAATTGTTACCCTGAGTGCATGCCCTTGCTAGTGTCGTAGTGATTTTGTACTATCCCATCTGAATTCACCACTTTGTAAGATGACTGGGTTATCTCACCGCTTGTTACCAAGTTGTCGTAAAGTTAATCACTGTTTCACCACGTGTCACCAGTTGTCGTGATGAATTCTTCTCACGACGTTAATATTAGTACCAGAAGGGTGCAAGGTAAAAATGGACAAGCAGTGATTCCTTTATCTTAATTTATTCTAGAGTACAACACATCTTCGACGCCTCAATGCCCCCCACCCTATGACTATCACAATCTATGATCTATTCGTGCCCGGGCAAAGTTCTAACTAACTGTCGCTCTCTGACTGCCTTCTGGCTGCCATGGGGATGCTTGAAATACCCCAAAGGGCAGGGCGTGTCGCTAAATCTACTTCTGCCAATTGCCTTCAGGTTCAAAGAGAGGTCCCTCCTCTTGTGGGATGGGCTATTTCAGTTGGCCTATAGAACGGAAAAGTTCCAGGTCAGAGCGTGGCTATTGGGTATCCCTCCAGGGCATATAGGGATACTTGTGATTTTGGGCAGGGCCACATTCTGGGTCTTTCCCACACTCTTGAGGCACTTGACGCCGGGTGGCTAAGCCCTATGCTAAAGCACCTGGGTTCAGCCAGGTGCTAAGCCCTATGGATCCAGCCAGGTGCTAAGCCCCCTGGATCTGTTTACCTTACCCAGAAAAACAACTGGGAGAGTATTCTATTTCACCCTTGACCTAGTTTCAGATTCTGGTTTCAGCAAGGCTTTAGTCATGCGACATCCCTCCCAACCAAAAGTGAAATATCTTTTCTTTCAGTCGAAGCATGGGCTATCTTTTGAGAGCTCTTGGATATATCCTAGCTAACACTAGTTTACAATAAAAATGGGGCCGAATTATTTAAGCTATTATCTAAGAATTCCTATTTCTATGAACCCTAAACAATCTTTAGTACAAACATATTCCTATATTTAAAAAATAAAAATAACCTTAATCATTAGGATTTCAGTGTGTAACTAATCATTATCAAACATTAATTAAGATCACAAGTTAGTTTAGATCATAACGTTAATTTATCTACTTCCCGCCTTTTTCAAATGATTTACAAAAGTTGGTTAGTTACAGTAAAAATATGAATCATGTAGAACATTAGTATGTACGAACATTTAAAATGCGATAGGCAATAACATAAATGGTAAATTCCTATCGTTACTATGGGGCATTGATTTGTCTTAAAATTAGGCCTTAAAAACTACTCCTGAAACAAAATATTTGTTACGATGTGAAAAGTCAGAAAACATTCATCATTCCAATGTGCAATTCCTATTCATAGACAAACTGATATGAGAACTTAATGAACACAAAGATTAAATCATGATTCAAACAATGATAATGCTAAAGCAAAACAAGGATATTATCTAGGCAGAAGACAACTTATTACTATCGGTGCAAATCATGCAATTTTATCAAAGGCACTTATTCAAAAACTATCTTTAAAGGAGTCTCTGAGTTGTCGCTTAAAATTATCTTAAAACTAGGTAAAACAAATAATAAAAGGGGACCTTTTCTTTCCCATTTTTTTCTTTCAGTTCTAAAGCGTGGGTTGTTCTTTCCAACAACTAATAAGGGATTTTAAATACCCTTCTTTCTCTCTTCACTACGGTTTGGACATGTATAGGGATTTTTTTCTTTCTGTCTGTTTGAATCCCGTCAATGCGTGTACGTGGCTTCTAAAGGTATTATTCAGATATTTAAAAAACTTCTCTCTCTTTTTTTTTTTTCCTTTTCACTACAGTTAGGACATGTATGGGAATTACCCCCCTTTTTTTTTTCTCTCTGGGATTTCATCAATTCGTTTACATGGCTCTTTAGAGTGTTTTTAGGGTATTAAAGACTTTTGTTTTCTCTTTCCCTTGCTCATGAAATTCTTGCTAGGTGTGATTCCACGGTTTCTCTCTCCTCATTTTTCACTCCCCCGCCGTCTTCGCTGCAGGCCCAGGTTCGTACACTACCATAAATTATCTTCTTTCTAAGATAGGCAAGACAAAGAGGAAGCGATCGATGCACCTTTCAAATCCCTCCAGCCTGGCTTTTTCGTCCTACCCTCGGCCGATCTTGACTAAGACCACCCTGTAGTAGACTTGCAACGTCAGCACGATTCTCTTCAGTACTGCATACACATGTACCTTTGAAGCAGACCTCGGGATGAAAATTTGAACCTATGTCACTACTACAGTTGTAAGAAAGGTTCCCTATGACTTCAGGGTACCAACAATGGCCATACGTTGGTAATCGGAGGCTATACTTTGCCTCCCCTGCAACTGCAAGTGATTGCAATCTCTGTTCCATGGGCAACAAGGACTTGTTTGAGAGGACAAAACCTAAAGACTTTTAGAACTTGCAGGTCGGGGCTGCCTAGGAATAGGGTGGTAATGGAATGTATGTGTCTACACAACTAGATTATTATTCCAAGATACTTAGGGCTTAGGAACTGCTACATAGCATTACTCTACTATAAATATCAAAAAGAACAATCATTAAATGCTGAGAAAAGCCACTAAAGAAATAGTCTTATTAGCAGTGGCTACAATAACATCAAGTATGAATTCAGATAAAAGATACAAATCATCAGGTTACTGCTGATTGTATTTCAAAAATAATAGTTAGCAACAGGCCATTGAGAGATAGCAACAATAACAGTAATCATAATAAGAACATTACTAATAATCATGATCAAAATAAGAATAATAAAAAATAAAATAAAAATACTAAATCAGGAATAGCCATATATATACAATGGAGACTGGCATTCAGAGGTAAGAACAGAGTTCTATACTTATATTTCATAGTAATGCTCATTCTAACACAGTCTCTTTTACTATTCAAATTCCTGCTGTCATAATCTATGTATATATATAGAGCATAAGTGGCAACTTGCTGGCTCCACAATTTGTCAATGGGAGTTCTATCTATTATCTAAACAGTTGCGACATGTGGCAAAAATATTTATGCAAATGGCGGTACTACCGATGTCTTATCAGTATTTATGCAATAACAGCATGCAACAATCTATCGACTGCAATAAAATGTAGGCACAATTATCGCCTAGCTTCGCTGGAAAAAAAACACAAAAAAAGAATCAATGATGGCAACATTCTTGTAGTATCGGAAGGAGCTTATCTCAGTCTCAGAGTAGAGTGAAAGGTAGGAGAGAGAGAGAGAGAGAGAGAGAGAGAGAGAGAGAGAGAGAGAGAGAGAGAGAGAGAGAGAGAGAGAGAGAGAGAGAGACGGGGCGACCTTGAAATACGTTGTGGTATCTACCCACGTGTCAGATGAGACGGGCCTCCTTCATTTAACTGTACTGAAACTAAAAAAATCGTCGCAGAGTATTTCGAATAATAAAATAATAAATAAACAAATGAAAGTGAACAAACGTGAGGAATGACTATCGATAGAGTTTTACGTTTATTGTCAGAGGGCTATTCTCATTCCCCATTAACAAAAACAAAAGCAAAAAGAACTTAGTGTACAACTGCAGAACTGTCGAAGCATAAATCCATTCCTTTCTGTTTAATATTGCTAAGGACTTTACTGTAACAGCATACACATCCTTGTCTATAATGACAATCTTTGTCTTGCTATAAATCAGAGGGTTAAGTCGAAGCACACTCTCTAAAAGGCAACATATCCCTGATGAAATTAAAGCAAAATATTACAATCATATGTGACAATATCTCTACTACTATCAACAAAAGCACAAATATCTTTTTCTTCACAAACGTCTTATCATGACTTAAGTATCATTAATTTTAACTTTAAAACTCAACATATAAATTCTGAGAATCTTAATTATCTCAATTAGTTCAATTATAATTTTAAATTCATAACAGTAACAGTAATTAACAATAATTATTTCTAGATAATCTTTTCAAAACTCTTTAATTAAGATTTTAAAGATTTCTTCAATACAAAAAACTATATAACAAAAACGGGTATCAAAGAATATAAAAAGTCTATCTCTGTGTATGCAATAATAAAAAACAAAAAGTATATTTCATTAGCAACAGTAAAGAATGCATTTTGCTTAAGCTTCATAACCTCGTACGGAGTTGTACATGAACAATTCAAACATAAAATATATATATTCTTTTACTATCTCGAATTTGACTTATGTAAATTACTAAACAACAGAATTTCCTCCAGAACAGGGAGAAGTTCGACTTATAACTGTTCTGTCTGCTTTTACGGGGGGTGCGCATGTGGGCGCTGTTTTCTCCCCTGTTCTATTGGCTTCTGGATCAACTTCTGCTCTCTCAAATACGGGAAACGGCTGTATAACATTCTTGTTGTCATTTTGTGTCAGCTCTCACTCTTTCTTTATGACCAAGCTGAAATAATTTTGATAAACATTATCATGGCTAAAACTCGCAAAGTTTTATTTTATCAGTCTAACATCTCTTCAGACAAATAATGTATATACTGCAGCTAGCAAAGAAAATAAAGAATCATTCATAGATTCACGTCCTTTATCACGTAATATCTATCTTGGAATCTCTCTCGGAAATCGAATAATAATCTCATTGGCGGAGTAGGGGACAAAACAAAAATAAAACAAACTTGGCATCTCAACCATATCTGGGCAGGTGGAGAATCACTTTCTCAAAAATATCTCTCACTAGATATTGCAACAGCGCATCACCTCCCATAAAAATACTCTGATATGGCATGCAGAAGAACCTGGCGGAGCAGGGGAACGACCCTCGCAGAGACTCCCCAATCGTGCTTCCTAACGGTGCTTTCCGCGATTTCACCCCCTAGAGTAACCCCCCCAGTATATCCCCAGTCATTCATACTCATTCGCTATCACATTCGCTATATCACTTTCAAGACAATCATCCCCTTTCTGTTAAATTCCCTTTTATTTATAACGTTGGTTTCCCTTTTCCGATCTCTCTGAAGGAGAGTAAAGGTGAAATCTCGGCTGGGCCGTGCGGTCACATGACTGCCTCACCAGTCCTAGGTCCCATTCTAACGAACAAACAAACATTCTACTCCCTTGAGGCTACGTTTGGGTGACACTGAAAAACCTTCCCTATTCTAGGACAGCACAAATTCCTCTAATTTACTCTTACTTTCACCTGCATAGCGCGAAATAAAAAAAACTCATCTCTAAATAATATCACGAAAATTTCTTATTCTTCAAAAAAACATGCCACACACGTATCGTAATATTAATTTCCCATCAAAACAACATTAAAAGAACAATCTGTCATTTATGTCTTTCTTTCGCTAAAACATTACTCCCGCGGAGAAAAAACAAACAAAAAAAGAAAAACCTTAAAAACAGGCATAATCTTAACACTCGACTTCTTTCGCTTTAAGAAATTAATATAAAAATGATTTTGCACGTACTTTAAATATCAAAGATCAGTACAATTACTACATATTTATAATAACGAGGATGGGAGATCGATTGGTCACTTCCGCATTCCTTTCTCGGAAATCACACGTGTTCTAAGTAAAACCTTAAAAACAGACTCAAGTATATTTCTCACTATAATTCTTACACTTAAGAAATTAATATACTGTAATAGTGATTGCACGTATATTAAATTTTCAATTAAAATCAATACATTCGCGTTCTTAAAATTCAATCTAGGCATTAATACAAATAAATGGAACACCCTTTAAATGCAATTACTTTATATTATTCATATAATAAAAAAATGGAAGTTCATTACTTCTTATAGCTATTAGTACAAATTATCCATGTTAGTAATGGGTACAGAAATTCTACTTTTATCAACTTATTAGGCGCCACACCCCTCATAGGCGGGTTGGCTGAGTCAAAGCATAACTACAAGATAAAATGGCGGCATCCACCGACCTCAATTTCTTTTACTAATTGTCCCATTACTCACTGGATACAGATCACAAGTACTTAGCTATTTTAAGGAGGTGGTCCTGAAGAACTTCACAGCAGAAGGCAAGGAAGGAGGGGGTTCTCCTTCTTCTCTCGAGTAAAATCGACTAATCGCCATCTTCTTGGTTGGATCCGGCAACTTATATTTCTTGTAATGGGCATTTTCACTCAATGCTCCGGTCACACTTCGGCTTACTAAGAAATATCTTAGGAATAGTTCCTTAAAAGTTTCATAATATTCTCTGTTTGACCACTCGTCACTTCTCATCCGCAGACCCAAGTATTTCAGGAAGTCGGCCGAGGGAATTTTGGACGGGCATTCTAGGTCTTTTACATTTGCGTCGTCGAGGTATAAAAGTGAATTTTTGACTCGAGGCGCCTTTACAACCAGGGCACGGGGTGGGGGCTTGTCCTGCTGTGTTCCCTGTGTCACCACGGGGCTCGGAGCGGCAGGCTGTTCGTCGATGTTTGAGGCGTCGGTTTCTCTGTCGGCGTTGACCAAGTTCCTTCTTGACGGAGCGGCGTCGGCAGGAGTTTGTAGGCGCCGCACGTGCTCCTCCAGTTCGAGAATTCTCCAGTGTTTGGCCTCGTCACTCATTTCTTGAATTGGGAGATGTTGGATATCTGCGTTTGCCATTCTTATTTTCTTTTCTTCGCACTGGTTTCTTCTGATATGAGAGTCTCTTCGTATGTTTTCCAGGCGTGATGATCCCACCGCTGCCAACAAGTTGTCGTAGTGATTTTGTACAATCCCATCTGAATTCCCCACTTTGTAAGATGACTGGGTTATCTCACCGCTTGTTACCAAGTTGTCGTAAAGTTAATCACTGTTTCACCACGTGTCACCACTTGTCGTGATGAATTCTTCTCACTACGTTAATATTAGTACCAGAAGGGTGCAAGGTAAAAATGGACAAGCAGTGATTCCTTTATCTTAATTTATTCTAGAGTACAACACATCTTCGACGCCTCAATGCCCCCCACCCTATGACTATCACAATCTATGATCTATTCGTGCCCCGGGCAAAGTTCTAACTAACTGTCGCTCTCTGACTGCCTTCTGGCTGCCATGGGGATGCTTGAAATACCCCAAAGGGCAGGGCGTGTCGCTAAATCTACTTCTGCCAATTGCCTTCAGGTTCAAAGAGAGGTCCCTCCTCTTGTGGGATGGGCTATTTCAGTTGGCCTATAGAACGGAAAAGTTCCAGGTCAGAGCGTGGCTATTGGGTATCCCTCCAGGGCATATAGGGTTACTTGTGATTTTGGGCAGGGCCACATTCTGGGTCTTTCCCACACTCTTGAGGCACTTGACGCCGGGTGGCTAAGCCCTATGCTAAAGCACCTGGGTTCAGCCAGGTGCTAAGCCCTATGGATCCAGCCAGGTGCTAAGCCCCCTGGATCTGTTTACCTTACCCAGATAAACAACTGGGAGAGTATTCTATTTCACCCTTGACCTCTAGCCTCTCACGTTTCTCTTCACGACTTGTTACAGTTTCAGATTCTGGTTTCAGCAAGGCTTCAGTCATGCGACACTAGCCTCAGACCGTAACAGGGCGTGAACCCTCGACCTGACGCCTCAGAGTCGCGGAAGCTACCACATGAGCCACGGCTACTATATATATATATATATATATATATATATATATATATATATATATATATATATATATATATATATATATATATATATATGTGTGTGTGTGTGTGTATATATATATATATATATATATATATATATATATATATATATATATATATATATATATATATATATATATATATATATATATATATATATATATATATATATATATATATATATATATATATATATATATATATATATATATATATATATATATATATATATATATATATATATATATATATATATATATATATATATATATATATATATATGTATATATATATATATATATATATATATATATATATATATATATATATATATATATATATATATATATATATATATATATATATATATATATATATATATATATATATATATATATATATATATATATATATATATATATATATATATATATATATGAAACAGGAACTGTTAACATACATTCTAAAATGGATGGAAAAGCCCATTAAAGAAAACTACGAAAATATATTTGAAGTACTTTTAATTTCCTGACCTTAACTGGCTACCTTCTCAAAGTATAATGACAAGAGATACAGCTAGCAAAGAAAGAACATATGAAAAGAAGAAGAAAAACCTGCCGCACAAGGGAATTTACAAGGAATTAAGAGATACCAATCTTAATTACCAGGCGGGGTCAGTTGGTAATCCCCACAAACAGGCTGCAAAGGGAATTAAAATCAATACTTGACTAAATTGTATGAAAAAAATGATTAGTAATAATGCTAAAAATAAAGTGTAGGCCATATTTACATAAAATAACAAATACATAACTATACATGCATGAACACCCACACATACACACACACTTTTTCAGTGTAAGAGTAGTTGATAATTGGAATTCGCTAAGCGAGGAGGTAGTTAATGCTATCTCAATCCATAGTTTTAAGGACAGGTATGATAAGTATCACTAAGTATAAAATGGAACCGATCAGGAGACGGGAAGATACGAGCTTTGGGCTCTTTCCCATAAACACAATTAGGTAATCACAATTAGGTAATCACACAAATCCTTGTATATGTAAATGACCTACCAGAGTCTGTAAATTCATTCATGAATATGTTTGCAGATGATGCAAAGATTGTGAAGAAAGTAAAAAACGAGAACAATGGTGGAGAACTTCAGGAGGATCTAAATAATCTGCATGAGTGGTCAGAAAAGTGGCTAATGAAATTCAATACTTCAAAATGTAAGGTAATGAGAATGGGTACAAGTGCAAGAAGGCCCAAGCTTGACTACTCGGTGGCTGGAGTACAACTTCAAGAGACAGAAAATGAGAGAGATCTAGGAGTAAACATACTGGCAGATTTGTCTCCAGAAATACATATAAATGGCATAGTAAGGGCAGCATATGCATTCTTATCAAATGTAAGGGTAGCCTTCAGGCACATGGACAAGAAAATGTTTAGAAATATTTATGTAACCTATGTGAGGCCAAAACTCGAATATGCAGCCCCCTTTTGGAATCCGCACTTGAAAAAGCACATAGCTAAGCTTGAAAAAGTTCAAAGACATGCCACGAAACTGGTGCCAGAAATACGCAATCTCAGTTATGATGAGAGGCTGAGGGAATTAGACTTACCATCACTCGAAGCTAGAAGAGTGAGGGGGGATATGGTGACAGTCTTTAAATTCCTTCATGGTTATGATAGAGTGGATAGGGATGGATATTTTGATATGGCTGGCTCTAGAACTAGAGGTCATAGTTTGAAGCTTCGTAAGAAAACTTCTTCGCAGGATGTAAGGAAATACTTTTTAAGTGCAAGAGTAGTTGATAATTGGAATTGGCTAAGCGAGGAGGTAGTTAATGCTATCTCAATCCATAGTTTTAAGGAGAGGTATGATAAGTATCACTAAGTCTAAAATGGAACCGATGAGGAGACAGGAAGATAAGAGCTTTGGGCTCTTTCCCGTAAACACAATTAGGTAATCACAATTAGATAATCACACATGGACAAGGAAATGTTCAGAAATATTTATGTAACCTATGTGAGGCCAAAACTCGAATATGCAGCCCCCTTTTGGAATCCGCACTTGAAAAAGCACATAGCTAAGTTTGAAAAAGTTCAAAGACATGCCACGAAACTGGTGCCAGAAATACGCAATCTCAGTTATGATGAGAGTTTGAGGGAATTAGACTTACCATCACTCGAAGCTAGAAGAGTGAGGGGGGATATGGTGACAGTCTTTAAATTCCTTCATGGTTATGATAGAGTGGATAGGGATGGATATTTTGATATGGCTGGCTCTAGAACTAGAGGTCATAGTTTGAAGCTTCGTAAGAAAACTTCTTTGCAGGATGTAAGGAAATACTTTTTCAGTGTAAGAGTAGTTGATAATAGGAATTGGCTAAGCGAGGAGGTAGTTAATGCTATCTCAATCCATAGTTTTAAGGACAGGTATGATAAGTATCACTAAGTCTAAAATGGAACCGATGAGGAGACGGGAAGATACGAGCTTTGGGCTCTTTCCCGTAAACACAATTAGGTAATCACACACACACACACACACACACACACACACACACACACACACACACACAAATATATATATATATATATATATATATATATATATATATATATATATATATATATATATATATATATATATATATATATATGTGTGTGTGTGTGTGTGTGTGTGATTACCTAATTGTCCTAATTGATTACCTAATTGTGTTTACGGGAAAGAGCCCAAAGCTCGTATCTTCCCGTCTCCTCATCGGTTCCATTTTATACTTAGTGATACTTATCATACCTGTCCTTAAAACTATGGATTGAGATAGCATTAACTACCTCCTCGCTTAGCCAATTCCAATTATCAACTACTCTTACACTGAAAAAGTATTTCCTTACATCCTGCAAAGTTTTCTTACGAAGCTTCAAACTATGACCTCTAGTTCTAGAGCCAGCCATATCAAAATATCCATCCCTAACCACTCTATCATAACCATGAAGGAATTTAAAGACTGTCACCATATCCCCCCTCACTCTTCTAGCTTTGAGTGATGGTAAGTCTAATTCTCTCAGCCTCTCATCATAACTTAGATTGCGTATTTCTGGCACCAGTTTCGTGGCATGTCTTTGAACTTTTTCAAGCTTAGCTATGTGCTTTTTCAAGTGCGGATTCCAAAAGGGGGCTGCATATTCGAGTTTTGGCCTCACATAGGTTACATAAATATTTCTGAACATTTCCTTGTCCATGTGCATGAAGGCTACCCTTACATTTGATAAGAATGCATACTATGCCATTTATATGTATTTCTGGAGACAAATCTGCCAGTATGTTTACTCCTAGATCTCTCTCATTTTCTGTCTCTTGAAGTTGTACTCCAGCCACCGAGTAGTCAAGCCTGGGCCTTCTTGCACTTGTACCCATTCTCATTACCTTACATTTTGAAGTATTGAATTTCATTAACCACTTTTCTGACCACTCATGCAGATTATTTAGATCCTCCTGAAGTTCTCTACCATTGTTCTCGTTTTTTACTTTCTTCACAATCTTTGCATCATCTGCAAACATATTCATGAATGAATTTACAGACTCTGGTAGGTCATTTACATATACAAGGAACAAAAGTGGCCCTAAAACTGAACCCTGTGGAACTCCACTACTAACTCTTCTCCATTCAGACACTGGGTGTCTTACTCTAACATTCTGTTCCCTTCCTTCTAAGTAAGTTTTTATCCATTCCAAAAACATTTCCACCTATTCTAGCCATTGCTTGCAGCTTCCTAATAAGTCTCCCATGTGGAACAGTGTCAAACGCTTTCTGGAAGTCTAGGAATATGCAATCTGCCCAGCCCTCTCTTTCCTGTAAGATTCGGCTTACCTCATCATAAAATTCTAATAAGTTTGTTACTGTTGATCTACCTTTTCTGAAGCCATGTGTGTATATATATATATATATATATATATATATATATATATATATATATATATATATATATATATATATATATATATTTGTATGTATGTGTGCATATTTGTATGTATGTGATTACCTAATTGTGATTACCTAATTGTGTTTACGGGAAAGAGCCCTAAGCTCTTATCTTCCTGTCTCCTCATCGGTTCCATTTTATACTTAGTGATACTTATCATACCTCTCCTTAAAACTATGGATTGAGATAGCATTAACTACCTCCTCGCTTAGCCAATTCCAATTATCAACTACTCTTACACTGAAAAAGTATTTCCTTACATCCTGCAAAGAAGTTTTTTTACGAAGCTTCAAACTATGACCTCTAGTTCTAGAGCCAGCCATATCAAAATATCCATCCCTATCCACTCTATCATAACCATGAAGGAATTTAAAGACTGTCACCATATCCCCCCTCACTCTTCTAGCTTTGAGTGATGGTAAGTCTAATTCCCTCAGCCTCTCATCATAACTGAAATTGCGTATTTCTGGCACCAGTTTCGTGGCATGTCTTTGAACTTTTTCAAGCTTAGCTATGTGCTTTTTCAAGTGCGGATTCCAAAAGGGGGCTGCATATTCGAGTTTTGGCCTCACATAGGTTACATAAATATTTCTGAACATTTCCTTGTCCATGTGCATGAAGGCTACCCTTACATTTGATAAGAATGCATATGCTGCCCCTACTATGCCATTCATATGTATTTCTGGAGACAAATCTGCCAGTATGTTTACTCCTAGATCTCTCTCATTTTCTGTCTCTTGAAGTTGTACTCCAGGCACCGAGTAGTCAAGCTTGGGCCTTCTTGCACTTGTACCCATTCTCATTACCTTACATTTTGAAGTATTGAATTTCATTAGCCACTTTTCTGACCACTCATGCAGATTATTTAGATCCTCCTGAAGTCCTCTACCATTGTTCTCGTTTTTTACTTTCTTCACAATCTTTGCATCATCTGCAAACATATTCATGAATGAATTTACAGACTCTGGTAGGTCATTTACATATACAAGGAACAAAAGTGGCCCTAAAACTGAACCCTGTGGAACTCCACTACTAACTCTTCTCCATTCAGACACTGAGTGTCTTACTTTAACCCTCTGTTCCCTTCCTTCTAAGTAAGTTTTTATCCATTCCAAAACATTTCCACCTATTCTAGCCATTGATTGCAGTTTCCTAATAAGTCTCCCATGTGGAACAGTGTCAAACGCTTTCTGGAAGTCTAGGAATATGCAATCTGCCCAGCCCTCTCTTTCCTGTAAGATTTGGCTTACCTCATCATAAAATTCTAATAAGTTTGTTACTGTTGATCTACCTTCTCTGAAGCCATGTTGCCTCACTGACAAAAGGTTGAAGGATTCCAAGTGAAGAGATATATGTTTCCTTAGTAGTTTCTCCATAACTTTGCAAACTATGCTGTTCAAGGAAACTGGTCTATAGTTTAGAGCCGTATCCCTCCTTCCCTTTTTGAAGATAGGTATCACATTTGCTTGTTTCCAGCATCCTGGAATCTCCCCCGACTCCAGTGACTCCTTAAATATGATACTTAGTGCCACTGATATTGTGTTTGCGCATTTTTTAAGTACATGAGGGGATATGTCATCAGGACCTGTAGCTTTATGAACTTCTAAATCCATCAGCGCTTTGCATACCTCTGTGGCTGTAAGGTTGATGTTCTCTAATACCGGCCCTTGAGCTTCTATCACTGCAATCTGAGGGGGTGGGGTATTTTCTACTGTAAATACTGACTGAAACTCCTTGTTCAATTCTTTGCAGATCTCTTCATCCGTCTCAGTGATGCATGTATGTATGTATGTGTTTACCTAACTGTGTTTACGGGAAAGAGCCCAAAGCTCGTATCTTCCCGTCTCCTGATCGGTTCCATTTTGTACTTAGTGATACTTGTCAAACCTGTCCTTAAAACTATGGATTGAGATAGCATTAACTACCTCCTCGCTTAGCCAATTCCAATTAGCAACTACTCTTACACTGAAAATGTATTTCCTTACATCCTGGAAAGAAGTTTTCTTATGAAGCTTTAAACTATGACCTCTAGTTATAGAGCCAGCCATATCAAAATATCGATCCCTATCCACTCTCTCATAACCATGAAGGAATTTAAAGACAGTCACCATATCCCCACTCAATCTTCTAGCTTCGAGTGATGGTAAGTCTAATTCCCTTAGCATAACAGAGATTGCGTATTTCTGGCACCAGTTTCGTTGCATGTCTTTGAACTTTTTCAAGCTTAGCTATGTGCTTTTTCAAGTGGGGATTCCAAAAGGGGGCTGCTTATTCAAGTTTTGGCCTCACATAGGTTACAAAAATATTTCTGAACATTTGTATTTATGGAAGCAAATCTGCCAGTATGTGTACTCCTAGATCTCTCTCATTTTCTGTCTCTTGAAGTTGTACTCCAGCCACCGAGTAGTCAAGCTTGGGCCTTCTTGCACTCGTACCCATTCTCATTACCTTACATTTTGAAGTATTGAATTTCATTAGCCACTTTTCTGACCACTCATGCAGACTATTTAGATATTTCTGAAGCTCTCTACCATTGTTGTTGTTTCTTAATTTCTTCACAATCTTTGCATCATCTGCAAACATATTCATGAATGAATTTACAGACTGGTAGGTCATTTACACATGCAAGGAACAAAAGTGGCCCTAAAACAGAACTCTGTGGAATTCCACTACTAACTCTTCTCCATTCAGACACTGCGTGTCTTACTATAACCATCTGTTCCCTTCCTTCTAAGTAAGTTTTTATCCATTCCAAGACATTTCCACCTATTTTAACCATTGCTTGCAGCTTCCTAATAAGTCTCCCATGTGGGACAATGTCAATGGCTTTCTGGAAGTCTAGGAATATGCAATCTGTCCAAACATCTCTTTCCTGTAAGATTTGAATTACCTCATCATAAAATTCTAATAATTTTGTTACTGATTTTCTACCTTTTCTGAAGCCATGTTGTCTCACTGATAAAAAGTTGAAGGATTTCAAGTGAAGAAAGATATGTTTCCTTAATAGTGTGTGATTACCTAATTGTAATTACCTAACTGTGTTTACGGGAAAGAGCCCAAAGCTCGTATCTTCCCGTCATCTGATCGGTTACATTTTTACTTAGTGATACTTATCATACCTGTCCTTAAAACTATGGATTGAGACAGCATTTACTACCTCCTCGCTTACCGATTTCCAATTATCAACTACTCTTACACTGAAAAAGTATTTCCTTACATCCTGTAAAGAAGTTTTCTTACGAAGTTTCAGACTATGACCTCTAGTTCTAGGACCAACCATATCAAAATATCGATCCCTATCCACTCTATCGTAACCATGAAAGAATTTAAAGACTGTCACCATATCCCCCTCAATCTTCTAGCTTCGAGTGATGGTAAGTCTAATTCCCTCAGCCTCTCATCATAACTGAGATTGCATATTTCTGGCTCCAGTTTCGTGGCATGTCTTTGAACTTTTTCAAACTTAGCTATGTGCTTTTTCAAGTGCGGATTCCAAAAGGGGCTGCATATTCAAGTTTTGACCTCACATAGGTTACATAAATATTTCTGAACATTTCCTTGTTTATGTGCCTGAAAGCTACCCTTACATTTGATAAGAAGGCATATGCTGCCTCTACTATGCCATTTATATGTATTTCTGGAGACAAATCTGCCAGTATGTTTACTCCTAGATGTCTCTCATATTCTGTCTCTTGAAGTTGTACTCCAGCCACCGAGTAGTCAAGCTTGGGCCTTCTTGCACTTGTACCCATTCTCATTACCTTACATTTTGAAGTATTGAATTTCATTAGCCACTTTTCTGACCACTCATGCAGACTATCTAGATCTTCCTGAAGTTCTTTACCATTGTTCTCGTTTCTTACTTTCTTCTCAGTCTTTGCATCATCTGCAAACATATTCATGAATGAATTTACAGACTATGGTAGGTCATTTACATATATAAGGAACAAAGGTGGCCCTAAAACTGAACCCTGTGGAACTCCACTACTAACTCTTCTCCATTCAGACACTGAGTGTCTTACTCTAACCCTCTGTTCCCTTCCTGCTAAGTAAGTTTTTATCCATTCCAAGACATTTCCACCTATTCTAGCCATTGATTGCAGCTTTCTAATAAGTCTCCCATGTGGAACAGTGTCAAACACTTTCTGGAAGTCTAGGAATATGCAATCTGCCCAGCCCTCTCTTTCCTGTAAGATTCGGCTTACCTCATCATAAAATTCTAATAAGTTTGTTACTGTTGATCTACCTTCTCTGAAGCCATGTTGCCTCACTGACAAAAGGTTGAAGGATTCCAAGTGAAGAGAGATATGTTTCCTTAGTAGTTTCTCCATAACTTTGCAAACTATGCTGGTCAAGGAAACTGGTCTATAGTTCAGAGCCGTATCCCTCCTTTCCTTTTTGAAGATAGGTATCACATTTGCTTGTTTCCAGCATCTTGGAATCTCCGCTGACTCCAGTGACTTTTTAATTATGATACTTAGTGCCACTGATATTGAGTTTGTGCATTTTTTAAGTACATGAGGGGATATGTCATCAGGACCTGTAGCTTTATGAACATCTAATTCCATTAGCACCTTGCATCCCTCTGTGGCTGTAAGATTAATGTTCTCTAATACCTGCTCTTGAGCTTCAATCTCTGCAATCTGAGGGGGTGGGGTATTTTCTACTGTAAATACTGACTGAAACTCCTTGTTCAATTCTTTGCAGATCTCTTCATCCGTCTCAGTGATGCTTCCATCCTCTCTCTTAGGCCTTAAAACCTGTTCTTTTACCTTCAGTTTTCCTCTGATAAAGCTGTGGAAAAGCTTGGGATTTTCTTTAGCCTTCCTGGTGATTTCTCTCTCATAGTCTCTCTCTGCCTCTCTTCTTTTGCTTAGGTAGTCATTTCTTGCTCTTTTGTAGGTTTGCCTTGCATTTATGTTCTTTCTCCTATACCTTTTCCAGCATTTGTCTCTCCACTCCTTTGCTCTTTTACACCCATTATCGAACCATTTCTCTCTGGCATGAATTATGCTTACTTTGGTGAAAGGTATGCAGCAATCTACTATCTTCCCAGATTTCTCACAAAAGATGTCATACATTTCTTGTACAGATTTGTTGTAAAATAAGGTTCTCCAGTCAATAACTGCAAAAAGCTCATTCATTTTGATGTAATCTCCTTTCGGATAGTTCCTCCTCATGTCCTCAGTGCCTCTACTCTCAGGCAGAATATCTTCAATGATATACTCCATCAACAACACACAGTGGTCACCCTTTCCAATTGGTGGTTCATACTCAATTTTTTCAATATCCAACACATTATCTGTGAATACTAGATCAAGTAATAATGGCTCATCCCCACCCTTGGCCCTCGTTGGTTCCATTACATGTTGGTGTAGGAAATTCCCTTGTACGCAATCTAGGAATCTTGCCCTGAATGAGACCTCACCACTGTGTGGGTCAAGATTTATCCTATATATCTCTTTATGATTAAAATCTCCCATAATCAAAATCCTACATTTTCCCTCCTGTGCCATGTTGACAACTGTAATTACCTAATTGTAATTACCTAATTGTGTTTATCGAGGAAACTGTAATTACCTAATTGTAATTACCTAATTGTGTTTACGGGAAACAGCCCAAAGCTCGTATCTTCCCGTCTCCTGATCGGTTCCATTTATGTGCGATTACCTAAGTGTGATTACCTAATTGCGTTTACGGGAAAGAGCCCAAAGCTCGTATCTTCCCGTCTCCTGATCAGCACCATTTTATACTTAGTGATACTTATCATACCTGTCCTTAAAACTATGGATTGAGATAGCATTAACTACCTCCTCGCTTAGCCAATTCCAATTATCAACTACTCTTACACTGAAAAAGTATTTCCTTACATCCTGCAAAGAAGTTTTCTTACGAAGCTTCAAACTATGACCTCTAGTTCTAAAGCCAGCCATATCAAAATATCCATCCCTATCCACTCTATCATAACCATGAAGGAATTTAAAGACAGTCACCATATCCCCCCTCAATCTTCTAGCTTCGAGTGATGTTAAGTCTAATTCCCGCAGCCTCTCATCATAACTGAGATTGCGTATTTCTGGCACCAGTTTCGTGGCATGTCTCTGAACTTTTTCAAGCTTAGCTATGTGCTTTTTCAAGTGCGGATTCCAAAAGGGGGCTGCATATTCGAGTTTTGGCCTCACATAGGTTACATAAATATTTCTGAACATTTCCTTGTCCATGTGCCTGAAGGCTACCCTTACATTTGATAAGAATGCATATGCTGTCCTTACTATGCCATTTATATGTATTTCTGGAGACAAATCTGCCAGTATGTTTACTCCTAGATCTCTCTCATTTTCTGTCTCTTGAAGTTGTGCTCCAGCCACCGAGTAGTCAAGCTTGGGCCTTCTTGCACTTGTACCCATTCTCATTACCTTACATTTTGAAGTATTGAATTTCATTAGCCACTTTTCTGACCACTCATGCAGATTATTTAGATCCTCCTGAAGTTCTCTACCATTGTTCTCGTTTTTTACTTTCTTCACAATCTTTGCATCATCTGCAAACATATTCATGAATGAATTTACAGACTCTGGTAGGTCATTTACATATACAAGGAACAAAAGTGGCCCTAAAACTGAACCCTGTGGAACTCCACTACTAACTCTTCTCCATTCAGACACTGAGTGTCTTACTCTAACCCTCTGTTCCCTTCCTCCTAAGTAAGTTTTTATCCATTCCAAAACATTTCCACCTATTCTAGCCATTGCTTGCAGCTTCCTAATAAGTCTCCCATGTGGAACAGTGTCAAACGCTTTCTGGAAGTCTAGGAATATGCAATCTGCCCAGCCCTCTCTTTCCTGTAAGATTCGGCTTACCTCATCATAAAATTCTAATAAGTTTGTTACTGTTGATCTACCTTCTCTGAAGCCATGTTGCCTCACTGACAAAAAGTTGAAGGATTCCAAGTGAAGAGAGATATGTTTCCTTAGTAGTTTCTCCATAACTTTGCAAACTATGCTGGTCAAGGAAACTGGTCTATAGTTCAGAGCCGTATCCCTCCTTCCCTTTTTGAAGATAGGTATCACATTTGCTTGTTTCCAGCATCTTGGAATCTCCCCCGACTCCAGTGACTTTTTAAATATGATACTTAGTGCCACTGATATTGAGTTTGTGCATTTTTTAAGCACATGAGGGGATATGTCATCAGGACCTGTAGCTTTATGAACATCTAAATCCATCAGCGCTTTGCATACCTCTGTGGCTGTAAGGTTGATGTTCTCTAATACCGGCCCTTGAGCTTCTATAACTGCAATCTGAGGGGGTGGGGTATTTTCTACTGTAAATACTGACTGAAACTCCTTGTTCAATTCTTTGCAGATCTCTTCATCCGTCTCAGTGAAGCTTCCATCCGCTCTCTTTAGCCTTAAAACCTGTTCTTTTACCTTCAGTTTTCCTCCGATAAAGCTGTGGAAAAGCTTGGGATTTTCTTTAGCCTTCCTGGTGATGTCCCTCTCATAGTCTCTCTCTGCCTCTCTCCTTTTACTGTAGGTAGTCATTTCTTGCTCTTTTGTAGGTTTGCCAGGCATTTATGTTTTTTCTCCTCCTATACCTTTTCCAGCATTTGTCTCTCCACTCCTTAGCTCTTTTACACCCATTATCGAACCATTTCTCTCTGGCATGAATTACACCTACTTTGGTGACAGGTATGCAGCAATCTACTATCTTCCCATATTTCTCACAAAAGATGTCATACATTTCTTGTACAGATTTGTTGTAAAATAAGGTTCTCCAGTCAATAACTGCAAAAAGCTCATTCATTTTGATGTAATCTCCTTTCGGATAGTTCCTCCTCATGTCCTCAGTGCCTCTACTCTCAGGAAGAATGTCTTCAATGATATACTCCATCAACAACACACAGTGGTCACTCTATTCCAATTGGTGGTTCATACTCAATTTTTTCAATATCCAACACATTATCTGTGAACACTAGATCAAGTAGTGATGGCTCATCCCCACCCCTGGCTCTTGTTGGTTCCATTACATGT
>JAXCGZ010000076.1:75000-82500 GCA_037179515.1 Halocaridina rubra | reverse complement strand
TGTCTGAATGGAGAAGAGTTAGTAGTGGTATTGCACAGGGCTCAGTTTTAGGGCCACTTTTGTTCCTTGTATATGTAAATGACCTACCAGAGTCTGTAAATTAAATCATGAATATGTGTGCAGTTGATGCAAAGATTGTGAAGAAAGTAAGAATCGAGAACAATGGTAGAGAACTTCAGGAAGATCTAAATAGTCTGCATGAGTGGTCAGAAAAGTGGCTAATGAAATTCAATACTTCAAAATGTAAGGTAATGAGAATGGGTGCAAGTTCAAGAAGGCCCAAGCTTGACTACTCTGTGGCATGAGTAGAACTTCAAGAGACAGAGAATGAGAGAGATCTAAGAGTAAACATACAGGCCGATTTGTCTCTAAAAATGCATATAAATGGCATAGTAAGGGCATATGCCTTCTTATCAAATGTAAGGGTAGCCTTCAGGTACATGGACAAGGAAATGTTCAGAAATATTTATGTAACCTATGTGAGGCCAAAACTTGAATATGCAGCCCCCTTGTGGTATCCGCAATTGAAAAAGCTCATAGTTAAGCTGGAAAAAGTTTAAAGACATGCCACGAATCTGGTGCCAGAAATACTCAATCTCAGTTATGATGAGAGGCTGAGGGAATTAGACTTACCATCACTCGAAGCTAGAAGATTGAGATGGAATATGCTGGCAGCTTTTAAATTCCTTCATGGTTATGACAGAGTGGATAGGGATCGATATTTTGATATGACTGGGACTAGAACTAGAGGTCACAGTTTGAAGCTTCGTAAGAAAACTTCTTTGCAGGATGTAAGGGAGTACTTTTTTAGTGTAAGAATAGTTGCTAATTGGAATTTGCTAGGCGAGGAGGTACTTAATGTTAACTCAATCCACAGTCTTAAGGAAAAGTATGATAAGTATCACTAAGTACAAAATGGAACCGACCAGGAGACGGGAAGATACAGCTTTGGGCTCTTTTCTGTATGCACAATTAGGTAATTACACTCATGCTATATCATGGAACAACAAAGAGCAAGTGTGAGAGACAGGAATGATTGTAAGAAGATTGTGTACCTGCAATGCAGGCCAAAGGGATTTCTCGGACTTGCTAACACAGATAACTGTGAAAGGCAAGAATGGGCAGGATGCATTGTGATGAAGCAATGAAAGTAAACAAGGTGCAACTGTCGAGACTCATGGTAGGATAAGCTTGACCACCTCCCTGATGACCTGAACAGGTTAGTGCGGGATGTTGTATCAACCCTTTCTGCCCAAAGGTAAGAGGAGTGATTGGGGGTTTGTTTCAGTTTGTGGTGAATATAATTACCGTAACTCCCTGTCTTCAGGTTGGTTCCATTTTTATACTCAAAGATACTTATCATATTTGTCCTTAAAACTATGAATGCAGTTAACATTAACTACTTCCTCGCTTAGGGAAGTCCTGTCATAAACTATTCTTGCACCTAAAATGCGCTTCCTTACATTTACAAAGATGTTTTCTACTGACACTTCAAACTATGGCCTCTGGTTCTAGAGCCAGCTATATCAATATATCAATCCCTATTCGCTCTGTCATAACCATGAAGGAATTTAAAAACTGTCACCATATCCCCCTCATTCCTCTAATTTTTAGTAATGGTGAGTCTAATTCCCTCAGCCTCTCCTCATAACTAAGATTGCGTACTTCTGGCACCAGTTTTTAGCAAGTCTTTGAACTTTCTCCAGCATATTTATATGTTTTTTTCAAGTGCCGATCCCGAAAGGGTGCTGCATATTCAAGCTTTGGCCTCATATAAGCTACATAAATATTTCTTGAACATTTCCTTGTCCATGTGTCTGATGACTACCCTATGCAATCCTTACTATTCCATTTACATGCATTTCCAGAGACAATTCTGTCAATGTGTTTACTCATAGATCTCTCTCATTCTGTGTCTTTTGAAATTCTGTACCAGCTACTGAGTAGCCAAACTTAGGCCTTCTTGCACTTGTACCCATTTTCATCACCTTACATTCTGAAGTATAGACTTTCATTAGGCTACTTTTCTCACCACTCATGCAGACTTTTTAAGTATTCTTGAAGTTCTCTACTATTAATCTCATCTTTAATTTTCTTCACAATATTTGTTTTAATACAAACATATTAAAAAATGAATATACAGACTCTGGTTGGTCATTTACAAATACAAAGAACAAAAGTAACCCTAAAATTGAACCCTGTAGAACATCACCACTAACTTCCACCAGTCAAACACTGAGTGTCTTACTGGAACCCTCTGTTCCCTTCCTTTTAAATAGCTTTTTATGTATTCCAAGACATTCCCACCTATTCTTGCCTATACTGCAGCTTCTTAATAAGTCTTCCACATGGGACTGTATCAAATGAATTCTGAAAATCCAAGAATTACAATCTGCCCAGCCTTCTCCCTCTTATTAGATCTGAGTTATTTCATCATAAAATTCTAATAAGTTGTTACTGTAGCTCTGTCTTCTCTGATGCCATGTTGTTTCACTGACTAAAGTTAAAGGATTCCAAGTGAAGAGAGATGCGTTTTCTTAGTAGTTTCTCCATAACTTAGCAAACTATGCTGGTCATGGAAACTAGCATATTGTTTAGAGCTGTGCCTCTCCTTCCCTTTTTGAAGATAAGTACAACGTTCTCTTGTTTCCAGCATCTTGGAATCTCCGCAGCTTTCAGCAACTTTTCAGTTATCATGCATAGCATTCATATTGCGCTCTTTGGCCTGGCCATCCACCTTACTAGGGGGAATAGGACCATTGAGTGTGTGTGTGCATATATATATATATATATATATATATATATATATATATATATATATATATATATATATATATATATATACATATATATATATATATATATATATATATATATATATATATATATATATATATATATATATATATATATATATATATATATATATATATATATATATATATATATATATATATATATATATATATATATATATATATATATATATATATATATATATATATATATATATATATATATATATACATACCTTGGCTGTTTCCCCCTTTATGTGGGGGGTAGTCGACATAAAAAAAAGGAAGCAATTGGGGGATTACTTTGCTCTATGGGCAATGACGAGGGAGCAAGTGACCGTTCAAATGGCACTGCTGGAGTGTCACAGCCCATCCTCCCAGCTCTTTCACAACCTGTGTCGCTTCACAACTGCCCACTCCCCTACTGCCCCTACCACAGGGCTACCTCTGTAAGATGCAGCACTGTGGTAAAAGCAGATGCCCATCAGAGCTGCGTCACAATCACTCGCCATTCATTCCTATTATTAGCATGCTCACTTGCTTCCCTCACATCTATCCTCCTATCATTCAGGGCTCTCCTTACTCCATCCATCCACCCAAACCTAGGCCTCCATCTAGCATTTCTCCCATCAACTCTCGCATTCATCACCTTTTTCAGCAGTCTTTCATCATCCATCCTTTCCACATGGCCAAACCATCTCAGATTATTCATATCTACTCTGGCTGCAATTTCTCTCCTCACACCCGTTCTTGCTCTCACCACTTCATTCCTAACCCTATCCAACCAAGATACACCAATCATACTCCTCAGGCATTTCATCTCAAACACATTTAGTTTCCATCGCTCACTTACTTTCATACCCCATATCTCTGATCCATACATCACAGTTGGCACAACCACTTTCTCATACAAAACTTTCTTAACATTCATTTCCAACCCTCTACTCTTCATCACTCCTCTCAACGCACCCAACACTTTACATCCTTCATATCACTCTGTGACACACATCTGCTTCCACTCCACCATTTGCAGCTATAACCGAGCCTAAATACTTAAACTGATCAACTTCCTCAAGTGTCTCTCTATTCCACATACCATTCAATCCAGCACCATCCTCATTTCTTGTACACCTCATAACCTTACTCTCTGCCACATTCACTTGCAACTCCCTTCTTTCACACACCATTCCAAATTCTGACACTAACTGACACAGCTTCATCTTTGAATCTGCCACCACCATAGTATCATCTGAAAACAGCAGCTGATTCAGCTCCCACTCGTTATCGTCCCCATCTACCATTCTCAAACCTCGACCACGCACTCACTCATTCATCTCTCTTACGACTCCATCAATATAAAGTGAACAGCCATGATGACATCACACATCTCTGTCTCAGTCCTACACTCACTGGAAACCACTCACTCACTTCATTCCCTACCCTAACACAAGCTCTACTGCCCTCATACAAACTCTTCACTGCATGCAACAATTTACCATTAATTCCATATAATCTCAAAACATTCCACATTGCTTCTCTATCAACTCTATCACACGCTTTATCCAGATCCAAAAATGCAAAATACATATCCTTGCCCTTTGCTAAATATTTCTCACATAACTGCCCAACTATAAAAATCTGTTCTATACAACCTCTCCCTCTCCTAAAACCGCTCTGCACTTCCGCGATCAAATTTTCTGTCTTATCCCTAATCCTATTAACCATTATCCTACCATGCACCTTTCCTACCACACTCAACAAACTTATACCCCTAAAATTACTGCATTCATACACATCTCCCTTACCTTTGTATAGGGGCACTATACAAGCAATCACCCATTCCACTGGCACCATTGACAACATAAAGCATATATTAAACACTCTCACTAACCATTCCAATGCAATCACATCCCCTTCTTTCAACATCTCCGCTCTCACACCATCCATCCCAGGTGCTTTACCTGCTTTCGATTTATACAATGCCCTTTTCACCTCCTCTCTTGTAATCTCTCTCTCATTTTCATCTCCCATTACTGGCACTTGAACACCCCCCACTGCCACTATAGTTGCCTCTCTATCTTCCTCAACATTCAGCAAGCACTCAAAATATTCTGCCCATCTTTTCCTTGCATCATTCCCTCTTAACATATGTCCATTCACATCTTTCACTGTCTCTTCCATCCTCGATCCACCCTTCCTTACTCTCTTCACTTCTTTCCAAAACTTCTTTTTATACTCCTCATATGACCTACTAAATCCTGTCCCCACCTAACGTATGCCAACCTCTCCTCTTCCTCTACCTTCCGCTTGGTTTCCACATTTTTCTCCCTATATTATTTCATACTTCTCCCTACTTTTGCATTGCAGCCATTCCTCAAAAACCCTCTTTTTCTCTTCCACCTTCATTTTCACCCCTTCATTCCACCACTCGCTGCCCCTCCTCATGCCACCTCCAACAAACCTCTTTCCACACACATCACTTACATGTCCCACAATGCATTCTTTCATCAACTCCCATTCCTCCTCTAACTCCCCAACTTCTCTTTCTTTCACCCTGTCATATGCCACTTTCAGCCTGTCCTGATATTCCTGTCTCTTCTCTGGCTTTTTCAACTCTTCCACCTTCACCATTTCCCTTCTACATCCCCCACTCTATTTCCCTACTCTTTTGCTACTACCACTTTTGCTTCAACCAAAAACTGATCAGACTTCCCAGCAGCCACACCCCTAAATGCATGCACATCTTTCACTCTACCAATCACACTCTTTGCTACCAACATATAGTCCATCAGTGCTCTTTCTTTCACTCTTCTATTTGCCACTCTCATCCATGTTTACTTATTTATTAACTTCTTCTTGAAAAAACTATTACCTATCACCAACTCTTGCTCCACACACATATCTAACAGTCTCACCACTCTCATTCCCACCTGTTACCCCATACTTTCCCACAACACCTACCTCTCCATCACCCACTCTGGCATTCAAGTCACCCAACACAACTACATAGTTCCTTCTACTCAGCTCATCCACGCACCTAGTTAACTCATTCAGAATTCATCCTGCTCTCCCTCACTTCTCTCACATCCTGGCCCATACGCACTAAGAAAAGCCCAACATTCCATTACTAGGTTGGTCCATGGCACCAGCCGCCCATTGCGATACTAAAGCTGAAGGTTCTTTGAACTTAAATAGGGTTGTCCAGGACAGTTCGATGTTAAGTCTTCCTAGAGTTACGGTTCTTTTTCTATGCCTACATCAACACTGAATGGATTGGATTCGGTTTTATGTCACAAACTCCTATTTCTACCAAGGGCTAGGACGGTTGCCTTTTTACGAAGGACTTGTTTTGGCAGATGTAATCATTACCCTGAGTGTATGCCCTTAATAACCTCAGTCCGTGACGGGGCGCAAACCCTCGACCTGCCGCCTCAGAGTCGCACACGCTACCGTTTTGCCACGGACACTACTTACATCAACACTGAATATTCTTGGATATTCGTTACATGCCTCATATTATCCCTTCACATCTGGCAAGTCATTACACTCTCCATTTCTGTTTCTCTTTATTTTATGTATTCTTCGTGCCCAGACCTGATGAGGGCTGTTTTATTTTATTATCTTTTGGAACGTTCTGGTGTCACAATCATAAAAAAAAAACCTATCTTAGCCATCACCCACATCAGCCTATATGACACTTCTTTTCATTCCAGTACCTTATTTACCATCCATTCACTCAGCAATAAAGCCACACCTTCTCTCGCTCTCCCCCTTTCAACCCCAGACACCCTACCTGTCACATCACCAAATGCCACTTCTCCTTTTCCTTTCATCTTCGTCTCACACAATGCCAATACATGCATCCTCCTCCTACCAAACATATATCCAATCTCACATCTTTTGCTATCTATCGTACTACAACCACACACATTTAGACACCCCAAAACTAGAGTTTGGGGAGAAATTATTCTCATCTCTACACCCCTTCTTCTTTGATGTCTCGCATGAGGTTAATAAAAGGGGGGGATTCCTAGTTCCCTCGCCCCCTCCACTGTTAGTCGCCTCTTACGACACGCAGGGAATTCGTTGGGGTTATTCTTTGATGCTGTGCCTGCCACCACAGGGCACACACACACACACACACACACTTTTCCACAGCTTTATCAGAGGAAAACTGAAGGTAAAAGAACAGGTTTTAAGGCTAAAGAGAGCGGATGGAAGCATCACTGAGACGGATGAAGAGATCTGCAAAGAATTGAACAAGGAGTTTCAGTTAGTATTTACAATAGAAAATACCCCACCCCCTCAGATTGCAGTTATAGAAGCTCAAGGGCCGGTATTAGAGAACATCAACCTTACAGCCACAGAGGTATGCAAAGCGCTGATGGATTTAGATGTTCATAAAGCTACAGGTCCCGATGACATATCCCCTCATGTGCTTAAATAATGCGCAAACACAATATCAGTGGCACTAAGTATCATATTTAAGGAGTCACTGGAGTCGGGGGAGATTCCAAGATGCTGGAAACAAACAAATGTGATACCTATCTTCAAAAAGGGAAGGAGGGATACGGCTCTGAACTATAGACCAGTTTCCTTGACCAGTATAGTTTGCAAAGTTATGGAGAAACTACTAAGGAAACATATCTCTCTTCACTTGGAATCCTTCAGCTTTTTGTCAGTGAGGCAACATGGCTTCAGAGAA
>JAXCGZ010000076.1:55000-70000 GCA_037179515.1 Halocaridina rubra | reverse complement strand
GTGCCTGAAGGCTACCCTTACATTTGATAAGAATGCATATGCTGCCCTTAATATGCCATTTATATGTATTTTTGGAGACAAATCTGCCAGTATGTATACTCCTAGATCTCTCATATATTGTCTCTTGAAGTTGTACTCCAGCCACCGAGTAGTCAAGCTTGGGCCTTCTTGCACTTGTACCTATTCTCATTACCTTACATTTTGAAGTTTTGAATTTCATTAGCCACTTTTGTGACCACTCATGCAGACTATTTAGATCTTCCTGAAGTTCTCTACCATTGTTCTCGTTTCCTACTTTCTTCACAATCTTTGCGTGTGTGTGTGTGTAATTACCTAATTGTTATTACATAATTGTGTTTACGGGAAAGAGCCCAAAGCTCGTTTCTTCCCGTCTCCTGATCGGTTCCATTTTCTACTTAGTGATACTTATCATACCTTTCCTTAAAACTATATGATTGAGATAGCATTAACTTCCTCCTCGCTTAGCCAATTCCAGTTATCAACTACTCTTACACTGAAAAAGTATTTCCTTACATCCTGCAAAGAAGTTTTCTTACGAAGCCTCAAACTATGACCTCTAGTTCCGGAGCCAGCCATATCAAAATATCGATCACTATCCACTCTATCATAACCATGAAGGAATTTAAAGACTGTCACCATATCCCCCCTTAATCTTCTAGCTTCGAGTGATTGTAAGTCTAATTCCATCAGCTTCTCATCATAACTGAGATGGCGTATTTCTGGCACCAGTTTCGTAGCATGTCTCTGAACTTTTTCAAGCTTAGCTACGTGCTTTTTCAAGTGCGGATTCCAAAGGAGGGCTGCCTATTCGAGTTTTGGCCTCACATAGGTTACATAAATATTTCTGAACATTTCCTTGTCCATGTGCCTGAAGACTACCCTTACATTTGATAAGAATGCATATGCTGCCCTTACTATGTCAGTTATATGTGTTTCTAGAGACAAATCTGCCATAATGTTCACTCCTAGATCTCTCTCATTTTTTGTCTCTTGAAGTTGTACTCCAGCCACCGAGTGCTCAAGCTTGGGTCTTCTTGCACTTGTACCCATTCTCATTACCTTACATCTTGAAGTATTGAATTTCATTAGCCACTTTTCTGACTACTCATGCAGACTATTTAGACCTTCCTGAAGTTCTCTACCATTGTTCTCGTGTCTTACTTTCTTCACAATCTTTGCATCATCTGCAAACATATTCATGAATGAATTTACAGACTCTGGTAGGTCATTTACATATACAAGGAACAAAAGTGACCCTAAACTGAACGCTGTGGAACTCCACTACTAACTCTTCTCCATTCAGACACTGAGTGTCTTACTCTAACCCTCTGTTCCCTTCCTTCTAAGTAAGTTGTTATCCATTCCAAGACATTTCCACCTATTCTAGCCATTGCTTGCAGCTTCCTAATAAGTCTCCCATGTGGAACAGTGTCATACGCTTTCTGGAAGTCTAAGAATATGCAATCTGCCCAGCCCTCTTTTTCCTGTAAGATTCGGCTTACCTCATCATAAAATTCTAATAAGTTTGTTTCTGTTGATCTACCTTCTCTGAAACCATGTTGCCTCACTGACAAAAAGTTGAAGGATTTCAAGTGAAGAGAGATATGTTTCCTTAGTAGTTTCTCCATAACTTTGCAAACTATGCTGGTCAAGGAAACTGGTCTATAGTTCAGAGCCGTATCCCTCCTTTCCTTTTTGAAGATAGGTATCACGTTTGCTTGTTTCCAGCATCTTGGAATCTCCCATGACTCCAGTGACTTTTTAAATATGATACTTAGCACCGCTGATATTGAGTTTGTGCATTTTTAAAGTACATTAGGGGATATATCAGCAGGACCTGTAGCTTTAAGGACATCTAACTCCATCAGCACCTTGCATACCTATGTGGCTGAAAGGATGATGTTCTCTAATACCGGCCCATGAGCTTCTATCTCTGCAATCTGTGGGGGTGGGGTATACTCGAAAAAGAGTATACCGATTATTGTGAGAGATTTGAAATGGGTCAGTGGAAGCATGTATAAACAGCTGGGTTTCAAATAGAAGGAGGAGGTTAGGGAGGAAAGTACCCAAGTGCTGTTCCACAGACGAAAGATTAGAGTTCAGGCCACGAATGTCAGAATAGTGCAGAGTGAAAAAAGCAGATCTATTAGGATGTGCAAGGTTAAGGGCAGAACCATTACTACCACCAGGCGTGTCTGCCCTCAAGCCAATAGTGGAATCAACAAAATCCTCAGAGATTCTTCGCACCCCTCTATGCTGGGTACTGGGGACCATAATCTATTGACCTCCATAAATAATAGCAAATATGAGGAAAAAAGAGAGTAAAAAGAGACAGATGTGGGGAGTGTTGTAGCTTGTCAAATGTAATGGGATAGCAAAAGAAGTGTAATGAATATGCCAGAATATTCAGTATAGATGTAGGCATGAGGAAAGAACTGTCCTGAAGGACAGTCCTAATTGTATCATAATACCTTCAGTCATAGTCTTTCAATGGGGGGCTATTGCCATGGCCAACCTGCTAATCATACGTCTTCCATATTCCCCTGCGTGTCATAAAATCGACTAAATGGGGCAGAGCAAGGGGACTGGGAACTCTCTTCTCTATACTTTCTTCCTGCACAGAGTCAATGTATATTGCTCTGAATCCGCCACCCCATACAAGGGAGAATATGGTTCATGAAAAAAAAAAATAATATATATATATATATATATATATATATATATATATATATATATATATATATATATATATATATATATATATATATATATATATATATATATATATATGAAGCAAAAAAGGGCCCATAAATAAAACACAAAAAGAAGCGAAGATGTACTATATATTACGACTGGACTCCAGTCCTCTTCAGGAGTCCAGTCGTAATATATAGTACATCTTCGCTTCTTTTTGTGTTTTATTTATGGGCCTTTTTTTGCTTCATATTGTGCTGTGATATAACAGTTTATTTTGCATATATATATATATATATATATATATATATATATATATATATATATATATATATATATATATATATATATAATTATTTTTTTTTCATACATTCAGTATCTCTCAAACTTTTCCTTGTGTTTTTGAGTGACCAAGACTTAAGTATAAAACGTAAACAATATTTCCTAAATAAGAAATCCTGCAGAGTATTGTGAGTAAAAAACTATATTTGTAGTTAACGAAACTGTCCAAAATATTAAAGGAAAAGAACTGAGAACACTTTTGAGAGGGGAAAGAGAAGAAGCTGTCCTGTCCTACCTTGAAGAAAATTTAGAAGAGTTGCCAGAGGTGAAGCCATCACATCACATTACCTAATTTTTTGTGTAAATTGGGGAGAGCTCTTGCAGCCGTTTACCTAATCCTGTGGTTCCATGTATTGTTAGAATCAGTATCCTTCCCATTTATATTTACTTGCTAGTTAGTTTGATACACAAAATAATTTAATAATTAAATAAATACAAAAAATACACCTGTCAACAGTATTGAGTTAAGTTGCCAAGTAGCACAGCTGTCTTATTTTTCTTAAGTTTTCTTTTCTTTTAGCTTTCTCTTTTATTATTTTTTATTTTGTATATATTGAGTTAAATGTAAAGTCTGATCCTTTGATAACATACCTTGGTTAGCAAGTGAGTTTATCAGTTTAGAAGAATATATAGCAGAAACAGGTGGGTGTCTCCTCAGATACAAAGTCAAATTTTCCTTCAAGTACACTTTTGTTTTTGTTTTGCATTTTTCGCCCTCAAATTACCAAAGTCAAGTTTTAAGTTTGGATGTGTGTTACCAGAAAAAGAGATAAATTGAGTAACTAAATAGTACTTATATGAAGATATAAAAATTCTCTGTGAAGCTTGAATAAAAGTTTTCTCTCTTTCTTTTCTGTCTCTTCTTCCTCTTTCTATATTCTGTGAAAGGGAAAACATGAAAATGAGGCCATCTCTGTCCCAAACCCCCCCACCCATGGGCCAGGGAGGGATGATAGAGGATCTAAGCTAGAAAATAACAACACAGCTGAATGACAACCTAAATGAATTAGATGTTAGTGCACTGTTCTCTTCTGAGAGAGATGAGATTGCAGCTTGGAATGTCCAGCTTAAAGAAAACTTCTTTTGCTGATGCACTAAAGGGGAATGTGGCAGTAAAAGAGGCCGTGAAGGTGGTGGCACTGAAAAACATACAAACAGGTGACTATAAAGAGACAGTAATCGAAAAAATGAAAGACATTGTGATGGAAAGAGCAAATTCACTGATTAAACAGGCACTTGACAATGAGAAGACAGTGGTAATCTCAGGTATATGTGAATCCCAGGAGCCAACATGGCAATGGAGACTTGAAGAAAATAAAGCTAGGGTTGTAGATCTGATAAGAAAGCTTGGAGTAGTTTGCGGTCCTGAGGATATTGTAAACATTCACCAACTAGGCAAATATTCGAGGGAGGGAAAGCAGAGACCAACAAAAGTAACCTTTGAGAGAGGGAAAACATGTAGAGAAATATTGATGAGAAAAAAAAAGTCTAAAAGACTTTCAAGAATTCAAAGAAGTGTTCAATAGACGTTACAGAACACAGGAAGAGATGGAAAAGATCAAATACTTGTTGCAAGAGGCAAGAAGGTTAAATGAGGAAAGAAATGAAGAAGAGATGAAAAATTTTCATTTCAATGTTCTTCCAGACAAAGGGGAGATAAAGAAGATAATGACAGAAGATCAGGGAATGGGGCCTCATTAAGATTGTTATACACAAATGCTGATGGATTATCTGGTAAGACAGTAGAATCAAAAGATAGGATTCACAACAGTAAGGCAGATATAGTAGCAGTTACAGAGACTAAGTTGAGTGAGGACATAAACTGTGTCACAGTTTTTCTTAAGGGCTTCAAAATATTTATGGTTGGAAGATCTGAGAGGACTGGTGGAGGGATAGCACTGCTCATAAGTGAAAGGATTCAGGTTGAAGAAATAAACTTGGCTATAGAAAGTGGGTTCAAAAACTTTCTTATTGCTCGCATAAATACTGGGTTAGAGAGCATTATAATATGTTGTATATAACCCACCAAGGAACCAAAATAGGCTAGAAGTTTATGAGAAAAGTCATATAGGTACTATTGAAGTCATAAACTCAGTTCTTACTATGGCATGGGAGAGAAAATGTAGGATTTTGATTATGGGAGATTTTAATCATAAAGAGATAGCTAATCTTGACCCACACAGTGGTGAGGACTCATTTGGGGCAAGATTCCTAGATTGCGTACAAGGGAATTTCCTACACCAACATGTAATGGAACCAACGAGAGCCAGGGGTGGGGATGAGTCATCACTACTTGATCTAGTATTCACAGAATACGCGTTGGATATTGAAAAAATTGAGTTTGAACCACCAATTGGAAAGAGTGACCACTGTGTGTTGTTGATGGAGTATATAATTGAAGATATTCTTCCTGAGAGTAGAGGCACTGAGGACATGAGGAGGAACTATCAGAAAGGAGATTACATCAATATGAATGAGTTTTTGCAGTTATTGACTGGAGAGCCTTATTTTACAAAAAATCTGTACAAGAAATGTATGACATCTTTTGTGAGAAATATGAGAAGATAGTAGATTGCTGCATACCTGTCACCAAAGTAGGTGTAATTCATGCCAGAGAGAAATGGTTCGATAATGAGTGTAAAAGAGCTAAGGAGTGGAGAGACAAATGCTGGAAAAGGTATAGGAGGAAAAAAACATAAGTACCTGGCAAACCTACAAAAGAGCAAGAAATGATTACCTAAGTAAAAGAAGAGAGGCAGAGAGAGACTATGAGAGGGACATCACCAGGAAGGCTAAAGAAAATCCCAAGCTTTTCCACAGCTTTATCAGAGGAAAACTGAAGGTAAAAGAACAGGTTTTAAGGCTTAAAAGAGCGGATGGAAGCATCACTGAGACTGATAAAGAGATCTGCAAAGAATTGAACAAGGAGTTTCAGTCAGTATTTACAGTAGAAAATACCCCACTTCATCAGATTGCAAAGAAAGAAGCTCATGGGCCGGTATTAGAGAAAATCAACCTTTCAGCCACAGAGGTATGCAAAGCTCTGATGGAGTTAGATATCCATAAAGCTACAGGTCCTGATGATATATCCCCTCATGTACATAAAAAATGCACAAACTCAATATTAGTGGCACTAAGTATCATATTTAAAAAGTCACTATAGTCAGGGTAGATTCCAAGATGCTGGAAGCAAGCAAATGTGATACCTATCTTCAAAATAGGAAGAAGGTATATGGCTCTGAACTATAGACCAATTTCCTTGACCAGCATAGTTTGCAAAGTTATGGAGAAACTACTAAGGAAACATATCTCCCTTCACTTGGAATCCTTCAAGTTTTTGTCAGTGAGACAACATGGCTTCAGAAAAGGTAGATCAACAGTAATAAACTTATTAGAATTTTATGATGAGGTAAGCCGAATCTTACAGGAAAGAGAGGGCTGGACAGATTGCATATTCCTAGACTTACAGAAAGAGTTTGACACTGTTCCACATGGGAGACTTATTATGAAGCTGCAAGCAATGGCTAGCATAGGTGGAAATGTTTTGGAATGGATAAAATCTTCCTTATAAGGAAGGGAACAGAGGGTTAGAGTAAGACAGTGTCTGAATGGAGAAGAGTTAGTAGTGGAGTTCCACAGAGTTCAGTTTTAGGGCCACTTTTGTTTCTTGTATATGTAAATGACCTACCAGAGTCTGTAAATTCATTCATGAATATGTTTGCAGATGATGCAAAGATTGTGAAGAAAGCAGGAAACGAGAACAATAGTAGAGAACTTCAGGAAGATCTAAATAGTCTGCATGAGTGGTCAGAAAAGTGGCTAATGAAATTCAATACTTAAAAATGTAAGGTAATGAGAATGGGTACAAGTGCAAGAAGGCCTAAGCTTGACTAGTCGGTGGCAGGAGTACAACTTCATGAGACAGAAAATGAGAGAGATCTAGGAGTAAACATACTGGCAGATTTGTCTCCAGAAATAGATATAAATGGCATAGTAAGGGCAGCATATGCCTTCTTATCAAATGTAAGGTTAACCTTCAGGCGCATGGACAAGGAAATGTTCAGAAATATTTATGTAACCTATGTGAGGCCAAAACTCGAATATGCAGCCCCCTTTTTGAATCCGTACTTAAAAAAGCACATAGCTAAGCTTGAAAAAGGTCAAAGACATGCCACGAAACTGGTGCCAGAAATACGCAATCTCAGTTATGATGAGAGGCTGAGGGAATTAGACTTACCATCACTCAAACTAGAAGATTGAGGGGGGATATGGTGACAGTCTTTAAATTCCTTCATTTTTATGACAGAGTGGATAGGGATCGATATTTCGATATGGCTAGGACTAGAAGTAGAGGTCACAGTTTGAAGGTTCGTAAGAAAACTTCTTTGCAGGATGTAATGAAATACTTTTTCAGTGTAAGAGTACTTGATAATTGGAATTCGGTAAGCGAGGAGGTAGTTAATGCTATCTCAATCCATAGTTTTAAGGACAGGTATGATAAGTATCACTGAGTACAAAATGAAACTGATCAGGAGATGAGGATATGAGGACATAAACAGTGTCACAGTTTTTCCTAAGGGCTTCAGAATACTAAGGGTTGAAAGATCTGAGAGGACTGGTGGAGGGATAGCACTGCTCATAAGTGAAAGGATTCAAGTCGAAGTAATAAACTTGGCTATAGAAAGTGAGTTCAAGGAATTTCTTGTTGCTCACATAAATACTGGGACAGAGATCATTATAATAACTGTTGTATACAACCCACCAAGGAACCAAAATAGGCTAGAAGTTTATGAGGAAAGTCATATAGGTACTATTGAAGTCATAAACTCAGTTGTTAACATGGCACGGGAAAAAAAATGTAGGATTTTGATTATGGGAGACTTTAATCATAAAGAGATAGATTGGATAAATCTTGACCCACACAGTGGTGAGGACTCATTTGGGGCAAGATTCCTAGATTGCGTACAAGGGAATTTCCTACACCAACATGTAATGGAACCAACAAGGGCCAGGGGTGGGGATGAGCCATCACTACTTGATCTAGTGTTCACAGATAATGTGTTGGATATTGAAAAAATTGAGTATGAACCATCAATTGGAAAGAGTGACCACTGGGTGTTGTTGATGGAGTATATCATTGAAGATATTCTTCCTGAGAGTAGAGGCACTGAGGACATGAGGAGGAACTATCCGAAAGGAGATTACATCAAAATGAATGAGCTTTTTGCAGTTATTGACTGGAGAACCTTATTTTACAACAAATCTATACAAGAAATGTATGACATCTTTTGTGAGAAATATGGGAAGATAGTAGATTGCTGCATACCTGTCACCAAAGTAGGTGTAATTCATGCCAGAGAGAAATGGTTCGATAATGGGTGTAAAAGAGCTAAGGAGTGGAGAGACAAATGCTGGAAAAGGTATAGGAGGAGAAAAAACATAAATGCCTGGCAAACCTACAAAAGAGCAAGCCATGGCTACCTAAGTAAAAGGAGAGAGGCAGAGAGAGACTATGAGAGGGACATCACCAGGAAGGCTAAAGAAAATCCCAAGCTTTTCCACAGCTTTATCAGAGGAAAACTGAAGGTAAAAGAACAGGTTTTAAGGCTAAAGAGAGCGGATGGAAGCATTACTGAGACGGATGAAGAGATCTGCAAAGAATTGAACAAGGAGTTTCAGTCAGTATTTACAGTAGAAAATACCCCACTCCCTCAGATTGCAGTGATAGAAACTCAAGGGCCGGTATTAGAGAACATCAACCTTACAGCCGCAGAGGTATGCAAAGCGCTGATGGATTTAAATGTTCATAAAGCTACAGGTCCTGATGACATATCCCCTCATGTGCTTAAAAAATGCGCAAACACAATATCAGTGGCACTAAGTATCATATTTAAGGAGTCACTGGAGTCGGGGGAGATTCCAAGATGCTGGAAACAAGCAAATGTGATACCTATCTTCAAAAAGGGAAGGAGGGATACGGCTCTGAACTATAGACCAGTTTCCTTGACCAGCATAGTTTGCAAAGTTATGGAGAAACTACTAAGGAAACATATATCTCTTCATTTGGAATTCTTCAACTTTTTGTCAGTTAGGCAACATGGCTTCAGAGAAGGTAGATCAACAGTAACAAACTTATTAGAATTTTATGATGAGGTAAGCCAAATCTTACAGGAAAGAGAGGGCTGGGCAGATTGCATATTCCTAGACTTCCAGAAAGCGTTTGACACTGTTCCACATGGGAGACTTATTAGGAAGCTGCAATCAATGGCTAGAATAGGTGGAAATGTTTTGGAATGGATAAAAACTTACTTAGAAGGAAGGGAAGAGAGGGTTAGAGTAAGACACTCAGTGTCTGAATGGAGAAGAGTTAGTAGTGGAGTTCCACAGGGTTCAGTTTTAGGGCCACTTTTGTTCCTTGTATATGTAAATGACCTACCAGAGTCTGTAAATTCATTCATGAATATGTTTGCAGATGATGCAAAGATTGTGAAGAAAGTAAAAAACGAGAACAATGGTAGAGAACTTCAGGAGGATCTAAATAATCTGCATGAGTGGTCAGAAAAGTGGCTAATGAAATTCAATACTTCAAAATGTAAGGTAATGAGAATGGGTACAAGTGCAAGAAGGCCCAAGCTTGACTACTCGGTGGGTGGAGTACAACTTCAAGAGACAGAAAATGAGAGAGATCTAGGAGTAAACTTACTGGCAGATTTGTCTCCAGAAATACATATAAATGGCGTAGTAAGGGCAGCATATGCATTCTTATCAAATGTAAGGGTAGCCTTCAGGCACATGGACAAGGAAATGTTCAGAAATATTTATGTAACCTATGTGAGGCCAAAACTCGAATATGCAGCCCCCTTTTGGAATCCGCACTTGAAAAAGCACATAGCTAAGCTTGAAAAAGTTCAAAGACATGCCACGAAACTGGTGCCAGAAATACGCAATCTCAGTTATGATGAGAGGCTGAGGGAATTAGACTTACAATCACTCGAAGCTAGAAGAGTGAGGGGGGATATGGTGACAGTCTTTAAATTCCTTCATGGTTATGATAGAGTGGATAGGGATCGATATTTTGATATGGCTGGCTCTAGAACTAGAGGTCATAGTTTGAAGCTTGGTAAGAAAACTTCTTTGCAGGATGTAAGGAAATACTTTTTCAGTGTAAGAGTAGTTGATAATTGGAATTGGCTAAGCGAGGAGGTAGTTAATGCTATCTCAATCCATAGGTTTAAGGACAGGTATGATAAGTATCACTAAGTCTAAAATGGAACCGATGAGGAGACGGGAAGATACGAGCTTTGGGCTCTTTCCCGTAAACACAATTAGGTAATCACAATTAGGTAATCTCACACACACACACACATGCACACACACACATGCACACACACACACACACACACACACACACACACACATATATATATATATATATATATATATATATATATATATATATATATATATATATATATATATGTAGTCTCCGTGGCAAAATGGTAGCGTCTGCGACTCTGAGGCGACAGGTCGAGGGTTTGCGCCCAGTCACGGACTGAGGTTAGTAAGGGCATGCACTCAGGGTAACGATTACATCTACCAAAACAAGTCCTTCGTAAGAGGTCAACCGTCCTAGCCCTTAGTAGAAAAGGGAGTTCGTGACCTAAAACGGAATCCATCCATCCATATATATATATATATATATATATATATATATATATATATATATATATATATATATATATATATATATATATATATATATATATATATATATATATATATATATGCAAATGTCACCTGACGGAAATTAATCGCCTCTAAATAGCTGTTATAATACTGGTGATGATGATCTATTAGTTTATACATAAATATTTCAAAAACGATCACCAGAAATAGACTGGAACCTCTCCTTTAAAGATTAAAAATATCTTGATACAGGTATATATTTATGGTGATTGCTCTCGCACCTAAACAAAATCACTGCCGCATCATATTTTTTTTCCTCTCAATGCATGCACATTTTGTATTATATTTGCATATTTTACTTTTTACAGCAAGGTGGAATGATTACATATTGCTAGCAATTTTTATGGACGAAGAGAATGAAAAAATTCAGAACAGTATCTTGTTTATCATATGTCATTAGGTATTGTATTGATATTGTTTTTAAGCATCTAGATGCAGGATTGCTGTTTACAAATATAACGCAGTGTTATGCAAAAGTTGGGTGAATTTGCTTATGAAAAACATTAGATTCATCGTTTGACAGTCTCCTTAAGAGGAGCTCCTCTCCCCTTAAGTAGTAAACAGAGTTATGAGAGATGCTAACCAAAAGTTTGATCAGTTCCATTACTAACATTCAAAGCTACAGGTCCTGATGACATATCCCCTCATGTGCTTAAAAAATGCGCAAACACAATATCAGTGGCACTAAGTATCATATTAAGGAGTCACTGGAGTCGGGGGAGATTCCAAGATGCTGGAAATAAGCAAATGTGATACCTATCTTCAAAAAGGGAAGGAGGGATACGGCTCTGAACTATAGACCAGTTTCCATGACCAGCATAGTTTGCAAAGTTATGGAGAAACTACTAAGGAAACATATCTCTCTTAACTTGGAATCCTTCAACTTTTTGTCAGTGAGGCAACATGGCTTCAGAGAAGGTAGATCAACAGTAACAAACTTATTAGAATTTTATGATGAGGTAAGCCGAATCTTACAGGAAAGAGAGGGCTGGGCAGATTGCATATTCCTAGACTTCCAGAAAGCGTTTGACACTGTTCCACATGGGAGACTTATTAGGAAGCTGCAATCAATGGCTAGAATAGGTGGAAATGTCTAGGAATGGATAAAAACTTACTTAGAAGGAAGGGAACAGAGGGTTAGAGTAAGACACTCAGTGTCTGAATGGAGAAGAGTTAGTAGTGGAGTTCCTCAGAGTTCTGTTTTAGGACCACTTTTGTTCCTTGTATATGTAAATGACCTACAAGAGTCTGTAAGTTTATTCCTGAATATGTTTGCAGATGATACAAAGATTGTGAAGAAAGTAGGAAACGAGAACAATGGTAGAGAACTTTAGAATAATAATAATAATAATAATAATAAACTTTATTTCCATTTTACAATGGGTATTCGTCAGCCAGGACAAGCCCCAACCCCCCACTGTGATGTCCACCCACAGCAGTTTCTGCCAGTAAACAGCTTAAACTCTCGGTCTTGGACGGGGACCGATCTTTCGACCTCGTGAATGCGAAGCCAGCGCGTTACCACTGTACTAGCCACCAGGATCTAAATAGTTTGCATGAGTGGTCAGAAAAGTGGCTAATGCAATTCAATACATCAAAATGCAAGGTAATGAGAATGGGTACAAGTGTAAAAATGCCCAAGCTTGACTACTCGGTGGCTGGAGTACAACGTCAAGAGACAGAAAATGAGAGAGATCTAGGAGTGACCATACTGGCAGATTTGCCTCCAGAAATACATATAAATGGCATAGTAAGGGCAGCATATGCATTCTTATCAAATGTAAGGGTAGCCTTCAGGCACATGGACAAGGAAATGTTCAGAAATATTTATGTAACCTATGTGAGGGCAAAACTCGAATATGCAGCCCCCTTTTGGAATCCACTGATTAAACAGGCACTTGATAAAGAGAAGACAGTGGTAATCTCAGGCATAAGTGAATCCCAGGAGCCAACATGGCAGGGGAGATTTGAAGAAAATAAAGCTAGAATTGTAGACCTGATTAGAACAAACAAACAAACAAACATTTATTTCCATTTTGTACAATGGTTATTCAACATTAATAGTAACTTATAAGTAGACATGTAATTAAACTAATAAATAAGAGGGTTAGACATATAGTTAAATTAAATGTAGCTTTCATAGAAAATTATAATGCTGTAATAAAAATGTTAACAATAATGTTAATAATAAAGTAGTTATTATCGGCATCATTTCCATATTTGTTTCCTTACAATGAGAATAATTAGTTCTTAATGAGCAGCAACTATTTGTCCAAAAGAAAACTATATAGTTTGCCTTTGAAAGCTGTGAAGGAGGATGCATTTTTAAGATGCTCTGGAATATTATTCCAGAGTGTTGGCCCTTTGATAGTGATCATCTTTGAACCTGCTTCTGTGTTTGTTCTGTGAATAAAGAGCTCACTGCTCTGTCTTGTGTTGGTTCCCCTTATATCCCTGACTGTTTTTAAATCAAATAGCCAGCTAGGATAATGATGGTCTAAAATTTTGAATACAAAAACATAAATAGCATAAGCGACCTTATTTTCTGCCCACAGCCACCCAAGTTTATTGAGAGCTGGTGTGATGTGGTCATATTTTCTTATTCCTCCCAGGGCAACTCGAGCTGCAAAATTAATAAGCTTCTGTATTCTGTTTATCTGAGTCTTAGTGGTAGCTCCCCAAACAGTTGTGCAGTAATTAATGTGACTTAGGGCTAGAGATTCAACAACAGTTATTCGAGTGGTAGTCTCAATATTGTCTTTTATACGTGATAAGTACATTAATGTTCCTGTAACCTTTTTGCATACTTTATCTATTTGGGAATCAAACAACATGTGGTTATCAAAGTGAATTCCTAGGTTTTTGACTGTTTTGCTAGGTGTGATAATATTGTCGCAAAAATTAATTGTTGTGTTTTCTGGAATTTGTGCTATGTGGAACCTTGAACCAATAAATATGCACTGTGTTTTACTTTCGTTAATTAACAGCCCAATTTCTTGGAAATAGGTTTCAATTTTTGACAGAGTGTTTTCTGCTCTTAAAGCTAGCTCTGGGAGATTATTAATATCACCACTAAGGAGTAGTTGAGTGTTATCTGCATATTGTACGACTAGGCAGTCAGAAATGAAAGAAGATAGATCATTTACGTAAATGGAGAAGAGGATAGGACCAAGTACTGATCCCTGTGGAACACCAAATGATACATTTTTTTGGCACAGAGATAATGTTGTTAAGACGTATGAACTGTTTACGATTAGATAGATACTCACTAAACCAGCTTGGATCAATATTTAAGTTAATACATTTACTTAAAAGAATTTCATGGTTTACACTGTCGAAGGCTTTTGATAAGTCTAATAATACAAGCAAAGATATTTTTTTCATATCTATATTATTATATATACTATTCGTAACTTTAAGCAGTGCAGTTTCCGTCGAGAGTTTTGGTCTGAAACCATGTTGGTTAATCGTTAATAGTCTATTTGATTCTAAATATGACATAAGTTGGCATGCAACAATTTTTTCTAATATTTTAGAAAAAATGGGTAGCAGGGAAATGGGACAATAGTTTGTCACATCTTCTCTGTCCCCCTTCTTATGCAGAGGTATTACATGTGATATTTTCCAAGAGTCAGGAAACTTTTTAGTAACAATGGAAGTGTTCATAATAGCTAGAATATAGGATGCAATCATGGGTAGAGCATCTTTGATGAACTGAAATGGTATACCATCTGAACCATAAGAGCCAGAGTTTCTTAGGCTCTTTATGGTAAGAATTAGGGTAGCACAATCGATAGGATTTATCTTGAAGTACTCTCTTGTGTTTTCATTGGAAGAATTGTCATTTAAGCAATTACTCATATTCACTGAGTTGATGTTTTCTTGAGTTTTTTCATATGTATTTTTGCCAACGTTAGCAAAATAGTTATTAAAGCTAGAAAGCTTGGAGTAGTTTGTGGTCCTGAGGATATTGTAAACATTCACCAACTAGGCTAATATTCGAGGGAAGGAAAGCAGAGACCAACAAAAGTAACCTTTGAGAGAGGGGAAATATGTAGAGAAATATTGATGAGGAAAAAAAAAAGAAAAAAATTTTCATTAGACAATACAGAACACAGGAAGAGATGGGAAAGATAAAACAACTTGTTGGAAGAGGCAAGAAGGTTAAATGAGGAAAGAAATGAAGAAGAGAAGAAA
>JAXCGZ010000076.1:0-42500 GCA_037179515.1 Halocaridina rubra | reverse complement strand
ATATATGGAAAAAGTCCCATCAGAACTGTTTGGATAGAGTCCTTTAAGATAAAGAACTTTGGAAATAGTTTCTACAAGAAAACGACTGCTGGAAAAAGCTCCCATAGAAAATGAGCTCTGGAATATATCCCATGGCAAGAGGAGCTTTGGAAAAAGTCTCTTCAGTAAAGTAGCTTTGGGAAATGGTCTAAAAGAAAAGGAACTTCGGAAAAAGTTCCTTCAAAAAGAGTTTGGAAAACGTACCTTCAAATAGAGATTTCGGAAGGTCTCCTTAGAGAGGAGTTTTAGAATATATCCCCTTAAAAAGGGTATTTGGAAAACTTCCTTTACCAATGGAGCTCAAGAAAAAAGTCTCTCATGAAAGGGAGTTTTGGAAAGAGTTCATTGAGAAGAAATTTGGAAAAGAAGTATCTTCAGAAACAAGGCTTTGGAGAAAGGCCTTCCAGAAGCAGGGCTATTGGAAAAAGAAGTCTCTTCTGAAATAGAGCTTTTGAAAAAATATTTAAAAAACTAGGCTTCGGAAAGAAATACCTTTAGATAAAGAACTTTGGAATAATTCCTTACACGGCTCTAAAAGAGTTCCCTCAGAAAACAGAGATTTAGACAAAAAAAAAAAGGAGCTTTGAGAAACAAAGGTTTGGAACATAATGCGTTAATAGAAAAAGCTTTTAGAAAAAAAAAATCATCCTTTCAAAATAATTATGGAAACAATTTCTTTCCCGAAAAAAAAATGAGAAGTAGTCCATTTAAAAACAAAGCTTTGGAATAAAAATTCCCTCTGTAACAGAACTTCGAGGGAAAAAATTTCAGAAAAAGGTGTGGGGAAAAATTCTCTCCAAAAAGTTTTTGGAGATAATACCCTATCAGAATTAAATATTTAAGAAAGAGGTCAAATAAGTATAAAAAAGTAATGGGGAACTCCAACAAAAACAAAGCTTTCGGAGACAAGTTTCTCTAGCAACATGAGCTTAGTATAGCAGTTCCTTCAGATACAGAACATTGAAAAAAAAGAAAAGAAAAAAAGAATCCCCTCCGAAAAGGTTTTGTAGAAAAAAGACCCTCCAAAAAAAATTTTGAGGAACACAAATAAGTCTGAAATAAGTTCCTTGAGAAACAAAGCTTTATAAAATAAGTTCCTATAGAGACTTGGTCTTGGCAAAGAAATTCATTCAGAAAGAGGACGAAATAAAAATTCCTTTACAAAGAGTTTTTGAGATAAAACTCCTTTCAAAAAACGTTTTGGAAATAATAATCCTTTCAAACAGTTACCATTTGTGAAGAAGCTCCTTTAGAAATAGAGCCTTGGAAGAAAAGTTCTGTCAGAAAGAGATTTTTAACAAAAATTCCATTAGAAAAGTTTTTGGGAAAAAACTCTCTTCAAAAATAATATTCTGGGGAAAGAAATTTCCTTCAGAGACAAAATTATTAAAAAATAATTCCTTCAGAGAAAAACAATGTTTTAGAAGGAAAAGAAAAGTTCTTATAAAAGACAGATACAGAGAGAAGCAAATCAGAGGCAGCCTAAGAATAAAAAAGATTACAGTGTCCAAATAACTACTGAGTCATTAGAAATCAAAGCAGCTAATCTGTATTTAAAAGAGTCAAGGGCGATACTTCAGAAAGCCTATAGTCCTAGCATATAATGAGTAAATAAGAGTCCAGGCTGACATTAAGTCATTCAGGAGGCAAGGCAGATCATCATTAATACAATTGTTTCAACTGATACTAAGTCAGGCAGAAGTTTAGGTAGACACTCATTAATAAAGAGTCCAGGATTGTCATAAATTACGTAGAAGTTCAGGTAGTAAATTAGTATTTAAAAATTCAAAAGTCTAGGCAGATAGTTCAGACAGCTATCGGAATATAATGATATAGTGTAGGCAAGTAGTCCAAACAGATAATCAGAGTGTAGGATGATAGTCTAGATAGTTAATTGCATCTAATCAAAAAGTTTAGGTCTGTGGTTCTCAACCTGGGGTTATCCCCCTTAGGGTCTATGGGAAGAATTTAAGAGGGCTACTGTGGTACTTTGTCCCGATTTTTAACAGGTAACTTCAGATTTCACATGTCCAGTCCCTTCTTCTGTTGGCGAGAGAGAGAGTTGGACGTGTACGCATTGAGCTCCCGATAATATTGCGTTTATCAAGTGACAGAGTTTAAATTCACAGCTATAAAATTAACGAAAGCATACTGAAATATAAATCTTCAAATTTAAGTCAGAGTGATTTATAACAACTTTGGTGTTTAAAAAGATACAAAGAAAATTCATTATAATCTTATAACATATCAGAAACCGTTGAGAGTGTCTCTCCCAGTGTTACCGATTTCAACCACAACCTCTCGCGACCGACCTAAAAAGGACCTTTCTTAGGTGAACCTGCAGTTCCCCTCATACCACAGTTTCCCTCCCATTCACACCAGAATGTCCTCATCAGAAAATGTTGACCTTTCTGACCTTCCGTGTGTAAATACTGATAATTTTCCCGAAGTGTTTATATCATCTCTGGACAGAATATTCATATATTCACGTGAGGACATCAGAAGGGAATTGGAAAAAATTAAAAAAGTCACTCTGTACAAAACAAGTCAACTTTTGCTTTCGAAGGTAGTGGAACTCTTTCCCCAATACAGTGGTAAACACATCATAAAAAAACGAGTAAAAAAAGAGATAATTACAAACATAATCACTTTTAGCGCAAGTGTCCTGAATATCTCAATGAATGGTGAACTTGACAAACTCTTTCAACCTCAAACTTCGGTTGTAAAATCCATAGAGTCTAAAAAAACACACGACCTAGGAAACCTACATCGAATGATAGAAAGTCTTGCAGATAAGGTGAAAATTTTGGAAGCAGATGCTGAAAAGGTGAAAGCCTTACTACACAAGGTGGGTTTGCTAGAATCTGACATTGTCCTACTTAAAAGAGATAATTCTAGGTTGAAACTGCTATTAGAAACATCTCCACCTCTCAGTTCAGTGCTGTCACCTAACAACGATGATGTCCCTTCTATCAACAACCCTCAGGTTTTGCAAACTAGGTTTTCTGTCTCTACTCACAATTCCTTCAGTGCATTGAGAGACGAATGTGACAGTGGTAGTGAAGAAGAGGTAGATCCAGATAAAAGTGATAGTCATCAAGACAACCTGAATACACCATCTAGCATAAATAATCAAATCAGTAACAGGTTACAAAATAGTGATGAAACAGCGGCGTCCTTCCCCACTACTCCTAACAATACAACAACAGGCACTAACCAGAACAAGATTCTTCCCAGCACAAACAACCAACCTGGTAAAGAGTTGCAAAACAGCGAAGATATAGAGTCAATCTCCACTACTCCTAACAACACAGCAACTATCACTAACCAGGACAACCAAATTACATCTTCCAGCACAAATAACCAACCCAGCAATAGGCTGCAAAACAATGAAGAAAACAGAAAAGACAAAATAGCAGCAGTCTCTATTTTAAACATTCCATCGAAGTCCTCTCCCCCACAGCCACAGTTGCCCAATAATGCAAGTGCAAGGGTAACAGCTCAAATATATATTCACATTCCTGGCAACCCCTTTGAGAGAGAGATGCGTAATACATTGACAAATCAAGGCATTCCTTCTGAAGAAGTCTTGATTAAGGAGCTTTCTCGCAAACCAAACTGGGTTTCCTTCGCAATAACGATATTGAAAGGATTTGAATATGTGCCTTACAAACTGAATCAATGGCCTACAGGCACAAGTATCCAGCCATTTCGTGGGGGCAAACAATGGACACAATCTGGGTATTCTACAAAATATCCCAAACTACAGTCATACCAAAATAAAAAGCAAAGAGCTAATGAAACAATCCCCTATACGCAAGGCTACAGAAAGAGACACGATACAAACCTCTCTTATTGCCGTCCACGCACAAGAGACTTCTCCTGGAGTAATGGCTCTTACAACCCTAGACACTCACCTAGGCATACAAACTTTGGGAAGTCCCAATCATACCACGGCACGTACTCAAACCAGCGTTACACATCCAACGGCAGGTACAGACACCAGGATCCATGGGCTAACCCCAGAACACACTACAATGATGAATTCCCAGCAGAATCACACAGTCGAAACTACAACTATGACTATGGATACCACCCCAATGAAACATGGTAAGAATGTAACATTAGTACATGTGAACGCTCAGTCCCTGCTCGCTCATTTTGAGGAAATGATAATGCTAACAAAAGAGTACAACATAGACATCCTCTGTGTAAGTGAAACTTGGCTTCCTCCTACAACTGAAAATAGATATGTGAATATCCCAGAGTTTAAAATATTTCGCAATGACCATGGCCGAGGGGGTGGGGTTTGTATTTATGTTAGAAATTATCTTAGTGCATCAGAAATAGCCACAGGTTTAGAAAAAAATGAGGAGCTCGAAGATTTATGGATCACTGTGCAGTATCAGAAACTTCCATCTTTCATTGTAGAGTGTGTTTACCGTCACCCTAAAGCACCTACCAGTTCATTCAATCATCTAATAGAAACATTCAGAAATATCTGTGTGCGTCATAAACCCATATACATACTTGGTGATTTTAATGATGACCTGCTCTCAGCAGATAACAAAATGAAAAGGGTGATCAACACTTTGAAGTTAACACAAATAGTGACAAAACCGACCCGCATAACCCCCAATTCTAGGACTCTTATAGATCTGATAATAACAAATAAAGTGGAAAGGATACCCTATTGGGACGTAGTTCCCTGCCCAATTGCAGACCACGAGCTGAACATTGCTATGCTAAACATAAACAAGCCGAAAAGGAAGCCTCTCCTCAAGACATTCCGGTGTCTAAAAAATTACTCCCCTGATATCTTTTGTGAAACATTAATCAACAACACAAATGCACTTAATAGAATGAAATACACAGATAACGTCGATTTGCAGGTCGAGATTTTAACAAAAGTCTTCCTTGAATGCTTAGATAGTTGTGCACCCATTGTAAAAAGAAAAATAACCCGCCCCTCAGCCCCCTGGCTAACTAATGACATCAAAGAGGCAATGCAAATCAGAAATCAAATACAAAAAGAGCTAAAAATGAATAGATATGACATGACTCTCCGAGAACGTTATAAAACAGAAAAGAAACGTGTCAGATCTCTCATCAGTGTAAGTAAAAATGACTTTTACAAAAAATTTAATGACTCTAGACATGATACAGCAGCAACATGGAAAGTGATAAGAAGCATGATACCAAATGAAAAGAGTACCTCAGAAAGTTATGAAAATATTACCGAGTTGAAAGACAAAGCAGAAAACTTTAATAACTATTTTGCTAACGTTGGCAAAAATACATATGAAAAAACTCAAGAAAACATCAACTCAGTGAATATGAGTAATTGCTTAAATGACAATTCTTCCAATGAAAACACAAGAGAGTACTTCAAGATAATTCCTATCGATTGTGCTACCCAAATTCTTACCATAAAGAGCCTAAGAAACTCTGGCTCTTATGGTTCAGATGGTATACCATTTCAGTTCATCAAAGATGCTCTACCCGTGATTGCATCCTATATTCTAACTATTATGAACACTTCCATTGTTACTAAAAAGTTTCCTGACTCTTGGACAATATCACATGTAATACCTCTGCATAAAAAGGGGGACAGAGATGTGACAAACTATCGTCCCATTTCCCTGCTACCCATTTTCTCTAAAATATTAGAAAAAATTGTTGCATGCCAACTTATGTCATATTTAGAATCAAATAGAATAATAAGTATTAACCAACATGGTTTCAGACCGAAACTTTCGACGGAAACTGCATTGCTTAAAGTTACGAATAGTATATATAATAATATAGATATGAAAAAAATATCTCTTCTCATATTATTAGACTTATCAAAAGCCTTCGACAGTGTAAACCATGAAATTCTTTTAAGTAAATGTATTAACTTAAATATTTATCCAAGCTGGTTTAGTGAGTATCTATCTAATCGTAAACAGTCCATACGTCTTAACAACATTATCTCTGTGCCCAAAAATGTATCATTTGGTGTTCCACAGGGATCAGTACTTGGTCCTATCCTCTTCTCCATTTACGTAAATGATCTATCTTCTTTCATTTCTGACTGTCTAGTTGTACAATATGCAGATGACACTCAACTACTCCTTAGTGGTGATATTAATAATCTCCCAGAGCTAACTTTAAGAGCAGAAAACACTCTGTCAAAAATTAAAACCTATTTCCAAGAAATTGGGCTGTTAATTAACGAAAGTAAAACACAGTGCATATTTATTGGTTCAAGGTTCCACATAGCACAAATTCCAGAAAACACAACAATTAATTTTTGCGACAATATTATCACACCTAGCAAAACAGTCAAAAACCTAGGAATTCACTTTGATAACCACATGTTGTTTGATTCCCACATAGATAAAGTATGCAAAAAGGTTACAGGAACATTAATGTACTTATCACGTATAAAAGACAATTTTTAGACTACCACTCGAATAACTGTTGTTGAATCTCTAGCCCTAAGTCACATTAATTACTGCACAACTGTTTTGGGAGCTACCACTAAGACTCAGATAAACAGAATACAGAAGCTTATTAATTTTGCAGCTCGAGTTGCCCTGGGAGGAATAAGAAAATATGACCACATCACACCAGCTCTCAATAAACTTGGGTGGCTGCGGGCAGAAAATAAGGTCGCTTATGCTATTTATGTTTTTGTATTCAAAATTTTGGACCATCATTATCCTAGCTGGCTATTTGATTTAAAAACAGTCAGGGATATAAGGGGAACCAACACAAGACAGAGCAGTGAGCTCTTTATTCACAGAACAAACACAGAAGCAGGTTCAAAGATGATCACTATCAAAGGGCCAACACTCTGGAATAATATTCCAGAGCATCTTAAAAATGCATCCTCCTTCACAGCTTTCAAAGGCAAACTATATAGTTTTCTTTTGGACAAATAGTTGCTGCTCATTAAGAACTAATTATTCTCATTGTAAGGAAACAAATATGGAAATGATGCCGATAATAACGATCCTGTATCTAGTGGCATACTTACTACTTTATTATTAACATTATTGTTAACATTTTTATTACAGCATTTTTATTTTCTATGAAAGCTACATTTAATTTAACTATATGTCTAACCCTATTATTTATTAGTTTTATTACATGTCTACTTATAAGTTACTATTAATGTTGAATAACCATTGTAAAAAATGGAAATAAATGCTTTTGTTTTTTGTTATTTTGTTTTTGTGTTTGACACAAACAAGGACATAACCTGAGATTACACCAACGCGTCCAGTTGCTAAGTACGCGGTGTGGTTAATGTCATGTTGTATCCGTTTCACTTGTTTTTACACCAAGAGCAAATTGAAAATTCCTGAAGGGAGAAGGGGAACGAAAAAGGTTGAGAACCATTATAGGCAGATAGTCCAGACAAAATACCGCATATAATTATAAAGAGTGTAGGTAGATAGTTCAAACAGATAATTGGATTTAATCTAAGAGTCTAGGCAGATAATCAGTTGAAAATGAGGCCTGCCAAATCATCGGCCAAACCAAATAAGTTTGATAATTAATTAAATAAGTGTCTCTTCAAATACAAAGTCAGGAAAAGTCCCTCATATAAACCCGTATATAATTATAAACGAATTTGTGCAAATAATCCGTCAGAAAGAGTTCCGCAGATATAATCAGTTATATAAGAGTCAAGCCACAAACTCTGTAAAGACCCAGACAGATATACAGCCACGATAATCACGGGATATACTAATATACTCATTTTCAAAAAAGCCAGTGAGTGCAGTACTATATAAAAAGAGATCATAGAGTTCTAGGCCACACGCATAACAACTGCTACACTCTATGACGTCAAAACAGGTGTTTGTTAGAGAGAGCTTTTTCATTTTTCTTTTAATCAATTCCTAGTTCATATTCTATTGTGATGAGGCTAACACGGATAAGTCGATTCGTGTATTTCACATCAATATTTTGATCTTATTTTGACAATTTCAATGACAGTTTCAAGTGCATTTTCGCATTTACTCCACTTTACTACAGCTGTTCTCTTCCATTTAATTTCAAAAACAGATCCATTAGAGAATCACATCAACGTTTTGGCCAGGTTAGGTAAGTGGAAATAGTTAATATCTATCTATCTTCCCATTCATCTTTTTATACATTTATATCGATCAACTCTTGAGTGGTCGATATATATATATATATATATATATATATATATATATATATATATATATATATATATATATATATATATATATATATATATATATATATATATATATATATATATATATATTTGAGCCATTTTTCACCTGACAAGGGGAATGGCTGAGTGTTGAACGTATGTGCAAGCGTGTGATTACCTAATTATGCTCACGGGAAAGACCCTTAAGTTTGTAATTCCCCGTCTTCCGGCCGGTTCACTTTTTACTCACTGATGCTTGCCATATCTACCACTAAATCTATGCATACAATTATCATTTATCATTATGCATTTTAAGAGCGGATTTCAGAAGGGAGCTGCATATTCAAGCTCTGACCTTAATAAAGTCACTTAAATTTGATGTATTTCTGAACACTCACTTGTCCATTTTCTTCAGTGCCCCCCTCATGTTTGCTAAGAATGTATTTGCTGTTTTCACTCTATCATTTATATGCATTCCCGTAGACATATCTGTCAATACATTTACCTCTAGATCTCTTGCGTTCTCAGACACCTAAGGTTCCATTCCTGCTGTTGAATACCCCAAATTGGGCCTATTTACACTCTTGCCAATTCTCATGTCATTTCATTTTGAAGCACTAAATCTCATTAGCCACTTTTCCGACCAGTCAAGCAGACTATTTAGGTCTTCTTGAACTTATCTACTATCATGTTTGTCTTTGATTCTCTTCACAATATTTGCATCATCTGCAAATATATTTAAAGCTGCATTTAAAGAATTTGACAGGTTATTTATATCTATAAATGATAAAATGTGTCACTAAATCTGATTCCTGTGGATTTCCACTGCTAACCACTCTCCAGTAAGATATTTCATGTCTTACTCTGACCCTTTAATCCTATTCTTCTAAATAATACGTAATCCACTCCAAGACTTTACAACCTATTCTTTCCATTACTTGCAGCATCTTCATAAGTTTCCTGTGAGGGACTGCATGACATGCCCTCTGAAAATCTAAGAATAGGCAATCCCTGTAAGATTAGGTTTACCCCATCATAAAATTCTGGCATGTTTGTTAGCACAGACCTGCCTTCTCTGAAGCCATGTTGCCTCTGACAAAAACTGAATTATTTCATTTGAAGAGCAATGTACTCTCTCAGTAGTTTCTCCATGACTTTGCAAACTATGCTAGTCAGTGAAACAGACCTATAGTTTATAGCAGTTTCTCTCCTTCCATATTAAAGATAGGTTTCAAGCAACTTGAAATCTCTCTAGTTTCCAGTAACTTTCAAAAATGATATATATTGCTGCTGATAATGGTGCAGCACATTTTTAAGAATATAAGGGGATGTATCGACAGGTTCCCATAGCTTTTTGAGCATCTAATTCCTTTGTATACCTTTGCATACCTTTGTACCTGAAAAGATGATGATGTTTATTACTGGCTGATGATTTCTTACCTCTGCAATATGAGAGGGTGAAGCATTTTCTACTGTAAATAGTGACTAAAACTCAGGTTCAAATCTTCATAGATCTCTTCACCTGCCACATTAATGCTTCTGTCTCCCCTTCCCAACTTTGAAACCTGTTCTTTGACCTTTATTTTCCCTATGACAAAGCTGTGGAAAAGCTTGTTATTTTCCTTAAATTTCCAGGTAATATCTCTCTCATAAGCCTCTCTGCCTCTGTTATTTTCCTTAGGTACAGTGTAAGTGTGTGTGTGTGTGTGTGATTACCTAATTGTGATTACCTAATTGAGTTTACGAGAAAGAGCCCAAAGCTCGTATCTTCCCGTCTCCTGCTCGGTTCCACTTTGTACTTAGTGATACTTATCATACCTGTTCTTAAAACTATGGATTGAGATAACATGAACTACCTCCTCGCTTAGCCAATTCCAGTTATCAACTACTCTTACACTGAAAAAGTGTTTTCTTACATCCTGGAAAGAAGTTTTCTTACAAGGCTTCAAACTATGACCTCTAGTTTTAGAGCCAGCCATATCAAAATATCGATCCCTATCCACTCTATCATAGCCATGAAGGAATTTAAAGACTGTTACCATATCCCCCCTCATTCTTCTAGCTTTGAGTGATGGTTAGTCTAATTCCCTCAGCCTCTCATCATAACTGAGAGTACGTATTTCTGGCACCAGTTTTGTGGAATGTCTTTGAAATTTTTCAAGCTTAGCTATGTGCTTTTTCAAGTGCGGATTCCAAAAGGGGGCTGCATATTCGAGTTTTGGCCTCACATAGGTTACATAAATATTTCTGAATATTTCCTTGTCCATGTGCCTGAAGGCTACCCTTACATTAGATAAGAAGGCATATGCAGCCCTTACTATGCCATTTATATGTATTTCTGGAGACAAATCTGCCAGTATATTTACTACTAGATCTCTCTCATTTTCTGTGTCTTGAAGTTGTACTCCAGCCACCGAGTAGTCAAGCTTGGGCTTTCTTGCACTTGTACCCAATCTCATTACCTTACATTTTGAAGTATTGAATTTCATTAGCCACTTTTCTGACTACTCATGCAGACTATTTAGATTTTCCTGAAGTTCTCTACCATTATTCTTGTTTCCTACTTTCTTCACAATCTTTGCATCATTTGCAAGCATATTCATGAATGAATTTACAGACTCTGGTAGGTCATTTACATATACAATGAACAAAAGTGGCCCTAAAACTGAACCCTGTGGAACTCCACTAATAACTCTTCTCCATTCAGACACTGGGTGTCTTACTCTAACCCTCTGTTCCCTTCCTTCTAAGTAAGTTTTTATCCATTCCAAGACATTTCCACCTATTCTAGCCATTGCTTGCAGCTTCCTTATAAGTCTCCCATGTGGAACAGTGTCAAATGCTTTCTGGAAGTCTAGGAATATGCAATCTGCCCAGCCCTCTCTTTCCTGTAAGATTTGGAAACTGGTCTATAGTTCAGAGCCGTATCCCTCCTTCCCTTTTTGAAGATAGGTATCACGTTTGCTTGTTTCCAGCATCTTGGAATCTCCCCTGACTTCAGTGACTTTTTAATATGATACTTAGTGCCACTGATATTGAGTTTGTGCATTTTTTAAGTACATTAGGGAATATATTATCAGGACCTGTAGCTTTATGAACATCTAACTCCATTAGCGCTTTGCATACCTCTGTGGCTGTAAGGTTGATGTTCTCTAATTCCGGCCCTTGAGCTTCTATCTCTGCAATCTGAGGGGGTGGGGTATTTTCTACTGTAAATACTGACTGAAACTCCTTGTTCAATTCTTTGCAGATCTCTTCATCCGTGTCAGTGATGCTTCCATCCGCTCTCTTAAGGCTTAAAACCTGTTCCTTTACCTTCAGTTTTCTTCTGATAAAGCTGTGGAAAAGCTTGGGATTTTCTTTAGCCTTCCTGGTGATGTCCCTCTCATAGTCTCTCTCTGCCTCTCTTCTATTACTTAGGTAATCATTTCTTGCTCTTTTGTAGTTTTGCCAGGCATTTATGTTTTTTCTCGTCCTATACCTTTTCCAGCATTTGTCTCTCCACTCCTTAGCTCTTTTACACTCATTATCGAACCATTTCTCTCTGGCATGAATTACACCTACTTTGGTGACAGGTATGCAGCAATCAACTATCATCCCATGTTTCTCACAAAAGATGTCATACATTTCTTGTACAGATTTGCTGTAAAATAAGGTTCTCCAGTCAATAGCTGCAAAAAGCTCATTCATTTTGATGTAATCTCCTTTCGGATAGTTCCTCTTCATGTCCTCAGTGCCTCTACTCTTAGGCAGAAGTGTGTGTGTGTGTGTGTGTGATTATCTAATTGTAATTCCCAAATTGCGCTTACAGGAATGAGCACTATGCTCGTAACTCACTGTCTCCTGGTCAGTTCCATCTGTATACTTAATGATACTTATCATATTTGTCCTTAAAACTATGATTGAAGTTATTATTAACAACTCTCTCGCTCAGTGAATTGCAGTCATCAAATATACTTACACTTACGTACTCCTCACATCCTGCATAAAAATTCTCTTACAAAGCTTCAAATTATGACTCTGGGTTTAGAGCCAATTAGAGCAAAGTATCACTCTCTGTCCACTCTTTAAAAGCCATGAGGAAATTTAAAAATCGTCACCATATCCCCCCCTCTTTCTCCTAGAATCAAGTGATTACCTAATTGTGATTACCTAATTGTGTTTACGGGAAAGAGTCCAAAGCTCGTATCTTCCCGTCTCCTGATTGGTCCCATTTTGTACTTAGTGATACTTATCATACCTGTCCTTAAAACTATGGATTGAGATAGCATTAACTACCTCCTCGCTTAGCCAATTCCAATTATCAACTACTCTTACACTGAAAGAGTATTTCCTTACATCCTGCAAAGAAGTTTTCTTACGAAGCTTCAAACTATGACCTCTAGTTCTAGAGCCAGCCATATCAAAATATCGATCCCTATCCACTCTATCATAACCATGAAGGAAATTAAAAACTGTCACCATATCCCCCCTCAATCTTCTAGCTTCGAGTGATGGTAAGTCTAATTCTCTCAGCCTCTCACCATTACTGAGATTGCGTATTTCTGGCACCAGTTTCGTGGAATATCTTTGAACTTTTTCAAGCTTAGCTATGTGCTTTTTCAAGTGCGGATTCCAAAAGGGGGCTGCATATTTGTGTGTGTGTTTGTGTGTGTGTATGCGTATGGTCATGGATGAGACATATATTTGAAATGGTCTGGTCCATTATCCAAGAAGAGTAGCACATGTTGACATTGGATTTGCGTCTATTAGTTGATGTAATTCAATTAGGAAGTGACTTGCCTGTTGCTCATCCATGTAACAAGTAGCAGTTTAACATTAAGAATTCTGAAACTGTTGACAAGATGCATTCCCTTTAATAAGGAGTATAATAAACATATTTGTATGCAGCAGCATGCACTGTTTACGCCCTTTTGATGCAGGATTATCAACGAGAGATGGACTTTCCAACTATATACTATAATGTTGATCAATGAATTTGCATACACTGATGAGTTATTAATATGTATCCGCATCACAGACGTAATTTTAGTCTTAACTGCACTAGTTTGACCAAATTTATGTTTGTTGTCCACATTTCAAGAATGTCAGCAGGGAAAGGTTTGACAGTATATTGTTATATCAGTTATATAGGGGCTGTTGTAGGTGGTGTCTTGAGGTAGGCTGTTTTGTAGAGGGCAAAGATATGCGGTGATGAAAACTGATATTTTAAAAGACGGATCCTTGCTCGTTATATGTATAGGGTCCAGAATTTGTAGTGGGTCATATTTCCATTGTAAAATAGGTCTTGGTGTGAACATTATTTTTTATTGAGGGTGATGTGCTCTTTGTTCATGGAGTTGGAATTTTGGTAGGTTATGATAGGGCTCTTAGAAGAAGATATTTTTGAAGGTAGTATTTCAGTTTAATTCTTCGAGCAGGCATTTCTAAGTGCAAACTACGACTATTGCAAGGGAACTCTTTTTAAGTGATGGAATATTTTGCTAGGTAATATAAAACGAGGAAAGTGGGTTGAAAGGGATCGAATATATATTAACTCAACCCAAAAGAATACCTCTTAGAATTTTTCTGTCAGACTTAAATTGAGTGGTCGGGGGGCGCCTGTTGATGACTAGTATTGGCTGAGGTAATTTTTGTGCAAGCACCAGGACTAGACTTTATTTCTTTTCTTGCTCATAATCTGAAGTACAGCCACGGTTGTAACAAGCATTACTGTAGGACCCTGGATATTTAACCACTGTTGTCTTAGCCATTACTGAAGAGGATCTGATAAATTAGAGTCTATGTTGTAAGAAATTTTACTGAAAGAAACCTGGCAAATTAAAGCCATTGTCGTAGTAACTATTACTTCAAGAGGACTTGCAAATTAAAGCCATTGTTGTAGCAAACATTACTGAAGAGGACATGGTAAAGTAAAGCCTCGATTCTAGTGACCATCAATTAAGAGACATTAAGAAAATCTTTGTCTTATTCTACATGATATTAATTTCCATTTTCAGAAGTGGATAACAGCACTTTTTTCTTTTCATATCTGTCATGATATCTACCCCTAGAACAGAAGATTCAGTTCCATATAATAGAATTTCTGGTGTAAATAGATGTAAACTTTTCCAAAATAAATGCAACCAACTCATCAAGAATAGGCAAAATTCCTTCCTCATTCGATTGGGAAGATCAACGAAAAGCACCATTTTTAGTAAAAATCTCTCTCTCTCTCTCTCTCTCTCTCTCTCTCTCTCTCTCTCTCTCTCTCTCTCTCTCTCTCTCTCTCTCTCTCTCTCTCTCTCTCTCTCTCTCTCTCTCTCTCTCTCTCTCTCTCTCTCTCTCTCTTTTTCTTTCTTTCTTTCTTTCTATCTCTTATATATATATATATATATATATATATATATATATATATATATATATATATATATATATATATATATATATATATATATATATATATATATATATATATATATATATATATATATATGGAACTTTATGAATAGGTAATTGTCGTAGTGTCTCATTCACACACATACACATATTTTATATATATATATATATATATATATATATATATATATATATATATATATATATATATATATATATATATATATATATATATATATATATATATATATATTGAGTTAAATGTAAAGTCTGATCCTGTGATAACATATCTTGGTCAGCAAGTGAGTTTATCAGTTAAGAAGAATATATAGCAGAAACAGGTGGGTGTCTCCTCAGACAAAAAATCGAATTTTCCTTCAGGTTGACATTTGTTTTTGTTGCATTTGTTCTTTTTCTTTTTATCCTCAAATTACCATAGTCAAATTTTTAAGTTAAGATATGTGTTACCAGAAAATATATAAATTGAGTCACTAAATAACACTTATATGAAGATATCAAAATTCTGTGTGAAGCTTAAATAAATGTTTTTCTCTCTTTTGTTTCTCTTTCTCTTCTTCTTTCTATATTCTGTGAGTGGGAGAACATAAAAATGAGGCCATCTCTGTCCCAAACCTCTCCCACCCATGGGTCGGGAGGAGGGGTAGCTATTAGGAGACTAAAACAGAAAATCATGGATTTAGAGGCAATGGTTATAAGCCTTGATGATAAAATTCGGAATATGGATAGAGAAATGAAAGAGAATGAAACACTCAGGGAGGAAATAAGATTTTTGGAGGAAGCAAATAAAGCACAAGGGCAGGAGAGAAAGGAACTAGAAAAACGAATAGAGAAGCTGGAAGGGGAAAGGAGTGAACTAGAAACCAGAATTTCTAAACAAGAAGATAAACACAAACAGCTGAATGACAATCTAAATAAATTAGATGCTAGTTCACTGCTCTCTTCTGAGAGAGACGAGATTGCAGCTTGGAATGTCCAGATTAAGAAATCTACCATATGAGGACAGATTAAAAAAACTTAATCTACATTCTCTAGAGAGGCGAAGAGTTAGGGGGGATATGATTGAAGTGTATAAATGGTTTAAAGGGATTAACAAGGGAGATATTAATAAAGTTTTAAAAATTCATGATCAAACCAGAACTCGTAATAATGGATTTAAGCTTGATAAATTCAGGCTCAGAAGGGAAATTGGTAAAAATTGGTTTGGTAATAGAGTAGCTGATGCATGGAACAAGCTTCCTAGTAGGATAGTAAATGCCAATACCTTAGACACCTTCAAATGTAGATTAGATAGACATATGACAGAGGTAGGGTGGGTATGAATAGGTTAGTGCTTGTTAGAAAAACCATAAAAAGAAAAAATAGAATAAATAAGTAGAGTAGAATAGAATAGGTTAGACATGCTGAAAATACAATTCAAAAATGGAGCTGCCTCGTGTGTGCCAGTAGGCATGTTGCAGTGTCCTCTATTCTTATGTTCTTATGTTCTTATTAAGGAAAACATTGAACAGTTTGGAAAAGAGTTCCAGGAGCTGAATATGGAATATGATTCCATGAAAACTTCCTTTGCTGATGCAATAAAGGTTAATGTGGCAGTAAAAGAGGCTGTAAAGGTGGTGGCACTGGAAAACATAAAAACAGTTGACTAGAAAGAAACAGTAATTGAAAAAATGAAAGACGTTGTGATGGAAAGGGCAAACCCACTGATCAAACAGGCACTTGATAAAGAGAAGACAGTGGTAATCTCAGGCATAAACAAATCCCAGGAGCCAATATGGCAGGGGAGACTTGAAGAAAATAAAGCTAGGGTTGTAGACCTGATAAGAAAGCTTGGAGTAGTTTGTGGTCCTGAGGATATTGTAAACATTCACCAACTAGGCAAATATTCGAGGGAAGGAAAGCCGAGACCAACAAAAGTAACCTTTGAGAGAGGGGAAACATGTAGGGAAATATTGTTGAGAAAAAAAAGTCTAAAAGACCTTCAAGAATTCAAAGAAGTGTTCATTAGACGATACAGAACACAGGAAGAGATGGGAAAGACAAAAAACTTGTTGCAAGAGGCAAGAAGGTTAAATGAGGAAAGAAATGAAGAAGAGAAGAAAAATTTTCATTCCAGAGTTCTTCCAGACAAAGGGGAGATAAAGAAGATAATGACAGAAGATCAGGGGATGGGGCCTCATTAAGATTGTTATACACAAATGCTGATGGATTAGCAGATGGATTAGGCAGATATAGTAGCAATTACAGAGACTAAGTTGAGTGAGGACATAAACAGTGTCATAGTTTTTCCTAAGGGCTTCAGAATATTAAGGGTTGAAAGATCTGAGAGGACTGGTGGAGGGATAGCACTGCTCATAAGTGAAAGGATTCAAGTTGAAGAAATAAACTTGGCTATAGAAAGTGAGTTCAAGGAATTTCTTGTTGCTCGCATAAATACTGGGTCAGAGAGCATTATAATAACTGTTGTATATAACCCACCAAGGAACCAGAATAGGCTAGAAGTTTATGAGGAAAGTCATATAGGTACTATTGAAGTCATAAACTCAGTTGTTAACATGGCACGGGAAAAAAAATGTAGGATTTTGATCATGTGAGATTTTAATCATAAAGAGATAGATTGGATAAATCTTGACCCACACAGTGGTGAGGACTCATTCGGGGCAAGATTCCTAGATTGCGTACAAGGGAATTTCCTACACCAACATGTAATGGAACCAACGAGGGCCAGGGGTGGGGATGAGCCACCACTAATTGATCTAGTATTCACAGATAATGTGTTAAATATTGAAAAAATTGAGTATGAACCACCAATTGGAAAGAGTGACCACTGTGTTTTGTTGATGGAGTATATCATTGAAGATATTCTGCCTGAAAGTAGAGGCATTGAGTACATGAAGAGGAACTATCCGAAAGGAGATTGCATCAAAATGAATGAGCTTTTTGCAGTTATTGACTGAAGAACCTTATTTTACAACATATCTGTACAAAAAATGTATGACATCTTTTGTGAGAAATATGGGAAGATAGTAGATTGCTGTATACCTGTCACCAAAGTAGGTGTAATTCATGCCAGAGAGAAATGGTTTGATAATGAGTGTAAAGGAGCTAAGGAGTGGAGAGACAAATGCTGGAAAAGGTATAGGAGGAGAAAAAACATAAATGCCTGGCATACCTACAAAAGTGCAAGAAATGACTACCTAAGTAAAATTAGAGAGGCAGAGAGAGACTATGAGAGGGACATCACCAGGAAGGCTAAAGAAAATCCCAAGCTTTTCCACAGCTTTATCAGAGGAAAACTGAATGTAAAAGAACAGGTTTTAAGGCTAAAGAGAGCGGATGGAAGCATCACTGACACGGATGAAGAGATCTGCAAAGAATTGAACAAGGAGTTTCAGTCAGTATTTACAGTAGAATATACCCCACCCCCTCAGATTGCAGAGATAGAAGCTCAAGGGCCGGTATTAGAGAACATCAACCTTACAGCCACAGAGGTATGCAAAGGGCTAATGGACTTAGATGTTCATAAAGCTACAGGTCCTGATGACATATCCCATAATGTACTTAAAAAATGCGCAAACTCAATATCAGTGGCACTGGGTATCATATTTAAAAAGTCACTGGAGTCAGGGGAGATTCCAAGATGCTGGAAACAAGCAAATGTGATTCCTTTCTTCAAAAAGGGAAGGAGGGATACGGCTCTGAACTATAGACCAGTTTCCTTGACCAGCATAATTTGCAAAGTTATGGAGAAACTACTAAGGAAACATATCTCTCTTCACTTGGAATCCTTCAACTTTTTGTCAGTGAGGCAACATGGCTTCAGAGAAGGTAGATCAACAATAACAAACTTATTAGAATTTTATGATGAGGTAAGCCGAATCTTACAGGAAAGAGAGGGCTGGGCAGATTGCATATTCCTAGACTTCCAGAAAGCATTTGACACTGTTCCACATGGGAGACTTATTAGGAAGCTGCAATCAATGGCTAGAATAGGTGGAAATGTTTTGGAATGGATAAAAACTTACTTAGAAGGAAAGGAACAGAGGGTTAGAGTAAGACACTCAGTGTCTGAATGGAGAAGAGTTAGTAGTGGAATTGCACAGGGTTCGGTTTTAGGGCCACTCTTGTTCCTTGTATATGTAAATGACCTACCAGAGTCTGTAAATTCATTTATGAATATGTTTGCAGATGATGCAAAGATTGTGAAGAAAGTAGGAAACGAGAACAATGGTAGAGAACTTCAGGAAGATCTAAATAGTCTGCATGAGTGGTCAGAAAAGTGGCTAATGAAATTCAATACTTCAAAATGTAAGGTAATGAGAATGGGTACAAGTGCAAGAAGGCCCAAGCTTGACTACTCAGTGGCTGGAGTACAACTTCAAGATACAGAAAATGAGAGAGATCTAAGAGTAAACATACTGGCAGATTTGTCTCCAGGAATACATATAAATGGCATAGTAAGGGCAGCATATGCATTCTTATCAAATGTAAGGGTAGCCTTCAGCCACATGGACAGGGAAATGTTCAGAAATATTTATGTAACTTATGTGAGGCTAAAACTCGAATATACAGCCCCTTTTTGGAATCCACACTTGAAAAAGCACATAGATAAGCTTGAAAAAGTTCAAAGACATGGAACAAATACAGTGCCAGAAATACGCAATCTAAGTTATTATGAGAGGCTGAGGGAATTAGACTTACCATCACTCGAATCTAGAAGATTAAGGAGGGATATGGTAACAGTCTTTAAATTCCTTCATGGTTAGGATAGAGTGGATAGGGATGGATATTTTGATATGGCAGGCTCTAGAACTAGAGGTCATAGTTTGAAGCTTCGTAAGAAAACTTCTTTGCAGGATGTAAGGAAATACTTTTTCAGTGTAAGAGTAGTTGATAATTGGAATTGGCTAAGCGAGGAGGTAGTTAATGCTATCTCAATCCATAGTTTTAAGGACAGGTATGATAAGTATCACTAAGTAGAATATGGAACCGATCAGGAGACGGGAAGATATAAGCTTTGGGCTCTTTCCCGTAAACACATTTAGGTAATAACAATTAGGTAATCACACACATACCTTTCCCGTAAGCACAATTAGGTAAGCACAATTAGGTAATCACAATTAGGTAATCACAGTGTTCACAGATAATGTGTTGGATATTGAAAAAATTGAGTATGAACCACCAATTGGAAAGAGTGACCACTGTGTGTTGTTGATGGAGTATATCATTGAAGATATTCTTCCTTAGAGTAGAGGCACTGAGGACATGAGGAGGAACTATCCGAAAGGAGATTACGTCAAAACGAATGAGCTTTTTGCAATTATTGACTGGAGAACCTTATTTTACAACAAATCTGTACAAGAAATGTATGACATCTTTTGTGAGAAATATTTGAAGATAGTAGATTGTTGCATACCTGTCACCAAAGTAGGTGTAATTCATGCTAGAGAGAAATGGTTCGATAATGGGTGTAAAAGAGCTAAGGAGTGGAGAGACAAATGCTGGAAAAGGTATAGGAGGAGAAAAAACATAAATGCCTGGCAAACCTACAAAAGAGCAAGAAATTACTACCTAAGTAAAAGGAGAGAGGCAGAGAGAGACTATGAGAGGGACATCACCAGGAAGGCTAAAGAAAATCCCAAGCTTTTCCACAGCTTTATCAGAGGAAAACTGAAGGTAAAAGAACAGGTTTTAAGGCTAAAGAGAGCGGATGGAAGCATCACTGAGACGGATGAAGAGATCTGCAAAGAATTGAACAAGGAGTTTCAGTCAGTATTTACAGTAGAAAATACCCCACCCCCTCAGATTGCAGTGATAGAATCTCAAGGGCCGGTATTAGAGAACATCAACCTTACAGCCACAGAGGTATGCAAAGCGCTGATGGATTTAGATGTTCATAAAGCTACAGGTCCTGATGACATATCCCCTCATGTGCTTAAAAAATGCGCAAACACAATATCAGTGGCACTAAGTATCATATTTAAGGAGTCACTGGAGTCGGGTGAGATTCCAAGATGCTGGAAACAAGCAAATGTGATACCTATCTTCAAAAAGGGAAGGAGGGATACGGCTCTGAACTATAGACCAGTTTCCTTGACCAGCATAATTTGCAAAGTTATGGAGAAACTACTAAGGAAACATATCTCTCTTCACTTGGAATCCTTCAACTTTTGGTCAGTGAGGCAACATGGCTTCAGAGAAGGTAGATCAACAGTAACAAACTTATTATAATTTTATGATGAGGTAAGCCAAATCTTACAGGAAAGAGAGGGCTGGGCAGATTGCATTTTCCTAGACTTCCAGAAAGCGTTTGAAACTGTTCCACATGGGAGACTTATTAGGAAGCTGCAATCAATGGCTAGAATAGGTGGAAATGTTTTGGAATGGATAAAAACTTACTTAGAAGGAAGGGAACAGAGGGTTAGAGTAAGACACTCAGTGTCTGAATGGAGAAGAGTTAGTAGTGGAGTTCCACAGGGTTCAGTTTTAGGGCCACTTTTGTTCCTTGTATATGTAGATGACCTACCAGAGTCTGTAAATTCATTCATGAATATGTTTGCAGATGATGCAAAGATTGTGAAGAAAGTAGGAAACGAGAACAGTGGTAGAGAACTTCAGGAGGATCTAAATAATCTGCATGAGTGGTCAGAAAAGTGGCTAATGAAATTCAATACTTCAAAATGCAAGGTAATGAGAATGGGTACAAGTGCAAGAAGGCCCAAGCTTGACTACTCGGTGGCTGGAGTACAACTTCAAGAGACAGAAAATGAGAGAGATCTAGGAGTAAACATACTGGCAGATTTGTCTCCAGAAATACCTATAAATGGCATAGTAAGGGCAGCATATGCATTCTTATCAAATGTAAAGGTAGCCTTCAGGCACATGGACAAGGAAATGTTCAGAAATATGTATGTAACCTATGTGAGGCCAAAACTCGAATATGCAGCCCCCTTTTGGAATCCGCACTTGAAAAAGCACATAGCTAAGCTTGAAAAAGTTCAAAGACATGCCACGAAACTGGTGCCAGAAAATACGCAATCTCAGTTATGATGAGAGGCTGAGGGAATTAGACTTACCATCACTCGAAGCTATAAGAGTGAGGGTTGATATGGTGACAGTCTTTAAATTCCTTCATGGTTATGATAGAGTGGATAGTGTAAGAGTAAGAGTAGTTGATAATTGGAATTGGCTAAGCGAGGAGGTAGTTAATGCTATCTCAATCCATAGTTTTAAGGACAGGTATGATAAGTATCACTAAGTATAAAATGGAACCGATGAGGAGACTGGAAGATACGAGCTTTGGGCTCTTTCCCGTAAACACAATTAGGTAATCACTATTAGGTAATCACACACTAACGTATATATTCACTTCAAGCCGCGATATTTACAATGCTGTTATTATGGTACCGACTGAGATATGATCTGTGCAAGGACCTGGATTAATATTTATTTCTTTTACTGCACATAATTCGGAGGAAAGCAACTGTTGTTGGAACCATATACTTAAGGCCTAGTACAATTTTATAAAGTTGATTAAAGGTGGATGAGAAGCTCCTTTTATATACTGGCTGGGCCAGGAAATGCAGACTGGGCTGTTGTTAAGGCACATGACTTTACAGCTTGCGGCTCAAGTTCGGGTCCCTTGATGTTCTAAACAGATTTTCGTGGATACTATTATTGTTAGTAAAAAAAAAAAAAAATAAATAAAAAAATAAAAAATATATATATATATATATATATATATATATATATATATATATATATATATATATATATATATATATATATATATATATATATATATATATATTTATATATATATATATGAATCATTTTCACCCTGAACGGGACTTGAACCCAGGACTTATATACAGTATATATGAATCATTGTTACCCCTACCGGGACTTGAACCTGGGACGTATAATTACTAAGCCAAGGCGCTACCAACTACACCACAGACGGTCTTAAAAGGGAAACAGACCTTACAGCTTATATCTGCTATACTAGGAATGAATGCATTTTATCTGAATGCTACTATGTTCATATTACAGTTTCCCCCAACCTCACTCGTGGTTTTATCTTCACATTTAATTCAACTCTCAATCTCATTCGGGACTAACAATGACCAAATACGCACGTTACCATATGTGAACACATAAATCATTTTTACCTGTACCGGGACTTGAGCCTGGGACTTTTAATAACTATGCCAATGATTCATATTTTCACATATGGTAATGTGATTATTTGGTTATTGTTGGTCCTGAATGAGATTGGGAGTTGAATTGATGTATAGCACTTCTCTCTATACGATAAAGCTGAATAACATTACTGGTAGCGAGGTCGGTGATAACAGATATGCATCGTCTTCCTTAAAGTTATTTATTAAGAGACACACTTATTTTACACCTCAAAGTTCCCATCCTACAACTCACAGTTCCCCGCCCCCTTTGGGGAAACATCTATATAGATCTTAGTTCTGCCCAAAGCAAGGTCTAACTTCCAACTAAACTCTCTGTGTATGCTCTCCTCCCTGGTGGGTGGTTTTTAGGTTGAGCCACTTTGACCTCTACCGGCACTGGCACGTACATGTGAGAGGCCTGAGGCGTGACAATATATTTAGTTGTCAAAACACAGCCAGCCCAGAAAATACATGGTGTGAAGATCAGTTAAAATGTTTCACTCTATTTCTTCATTCTATTTCTTAAACTTTTCTTAGAATTAAATACGAAAATGGAACCATGAATGAGGTTGGGGGAAACTGCAATATGAGCATAGTAGCATTCAAATAGAATGGGTTCATTCCTAGTATAGCAGATATAAGCTGTAAGGTCTGTTACCTTTTAAGACCTTTTGTGGTGTAGTTGGTAGCGCCTTGGTTTAGTAATTATAAGTCCCAGGTTCAAATCTCAGTCGGGGTAAAAATTATTCATGTTTCACATATGGTAATGCACTTATTTGGATATATATATATATATATATATATATATATATATATATATATATATATATATATATATATATATATATATATATATATATATATATATATATATATGAGAAACTCTATTTACACAGAATCTTTATGCAGAGTGTCTTGATATCTTGAGTATAATATACATCTCCCTCTGATACTATGCCAATATGTTAAGTTTCCAGAGACATTTTCAATAAAGCATATACATACATAGACACACATATTATGATAAGTATCACTAAGTACAAAATGGAACCGATCAGGAGACTTGAAGTTACGAGCTTGGGGCTCTTTCCCGTAAGCACAATTAGGTAATTATATATATATATATATATATATATATATATATATATATATATATATATATATATATATATATATTGGTATATGTGGTGGTGGGCAGTGCCCTGTGGTGGTAGGCACAACATCAAAGAATAGCCTCAATGTATTCCCCGCTTGTCGTAAGAGGCGACTAAAAGTGGATAGGGCGAGGGGACTGGGAATCCCCCCTTGTTTTAACCTCCTGCGAGATGCCAAAGAAGAAGGGGAGTAGAGGGGAGAATAACTTCTCTCCAAACTCTAGTTTTGGGGTGTCTAAATGTGCGTGATTGTAGCACGATAGAGAACAAAAGATGTGAGATTGGATATATGTTTCATAGGAGGAGGATGGATGTATTGGCATTGTAAGAAGCGTAGATGAAAGGAAAAGGAGAAGTGGCATTTGGTGATGTGACAGGTAGGGTGTCTGGGGTTAAAAGGGGGAGAGCCAGAGAAGGTGTACCATTATTGCTGAGTGAATGGATGGTAAATAAGGTAGAGGAATGGAAAGAAGTGTAATCTAAGCTGATGTGAGTGAGGGCTATGATAGGTAGGGAATGTTGGGCATTTGTTAGTGCGTATGGGTCAGGATGTGAGAGAAGTGAGGAAGAGCGGGATGAATTCTGGCTTGAGTTAACTAGGTGTGTGGATGGTCTGAGTAGAAGGAACTATGTAGTTGTGTTGGGTGATTTGAATGCCAGAGTGGGTGATGGAGAGGTAGGAGGTGTTGTAGGAAAGTATGGGGTACCAGGTGGGAATGAGAGTGGCGAGAGACTGTTAGATATGTGTGTGGAGCAAGAGTTGGTGATAGGTAATAGTTTTTTTTCAAGAAGAAGTTAATAAATAAGTATACATGGATGAGAGTGGCAAATGGAAGAGTGATAGAAAGAGCATTGATGGGTTATGTGTTGGTAGCAAAGATCTTGATTGGTAGAGTGAAAGATGTGCATGCATTTAGGGATGTGGCTGCTGGGATGTCTGATAATTATTTGGTTGAAGGAAAAGTGGTAGTAGCAAAAGAGTAGGGAAATAGAGTGGGGGGGGGTGTAGAAGGGATAGGGTGACGGTGGAAGAGTTGAAAAAGCCAGAGAAGAGACAGGAATATCAGGACAGGCTGAAAGTGGCATATGACAGTGTGAAAGAATGAGAAGTTGGGTAGCTAGAGGAGGAATGGGGGTTGATGAAAGAATGTTTTGTGGGACATGTAAGTGATGTGTGTGGAATGAGGTTTGTTGGTGGTGGCATGAGGTTGGGTAGCAAGTGGGGTAATGAAGGGGTGAAAATGAAAGTGGAAGAGAAAAGGAGGGCTTTTGAGGAATGGCTGCAGTGTAAAAGTAGGGAGAAGTATGAAAGATATAGGGAGAAAAATGTGGAAACCAAACGGAAGGTAGAGGAAGAGAAGAGGTTGGCAATTGTTATACAGGATTTTAGTAGGTCATATGAGGAGAAGATAAAGAAGTTTTGGAAAGAAGTGAAGAGAGCAAGGAAGGGTGGGTCGAGGATGGAAGAAACAGTGAAAGATGTGAATGGACAGATGTTAAGAGGGAAAGATACAAGGAAAAGATGGGCAGAATATTTTGAGTGCTTGCTGAATGTTGAGGAAGATAGAGAGGCAGCTATAGTGGCAGTGGGGGCTATTCAAGTGCCAGTAATGAGAGATGAAAATGAGAGAGAGATTACAAGAGAGGAGGTGAAAAGGGCATTGTATGAAGCGAAAGCAGGCAAAGCACCTGGAATAGATGGTGTGAGAGCGGAGATGTTGAAAGGTGGGGGTGTGACTGCATTGGAATGGTTAGTGAGAGTGTTTAATATATGCTTTATGTTGTCAATGGTGCCAGTGGATTGGGTGATTGCTTGTATAGTGCCCCTATACAAAGGAAAGGGAGATGTGTATGAATGCAATAATTTTAGGGGTATAAGTCTGTTGAGTGTGGTAGGAAAAGTGTATGGTAGGATACTTATTAATAGGATTAGGAATAAGACAGAAAATGTGATCATGGAAGTGCAGAGTGGTTTTAGGAGAGGTAGAGATTGCATAGATCAGGTTTTTATAGTTAGGCAGTTATGTGAGAAATATTTAGCAAAGGGTAAGGATGTGTATTTTGCATTTTTGGATCTGGAGAAAGTATATGATAGAGTTGATAGACAGGCAATGTGGAGTGTTTTGAGGTTATATGGAATTGATGGTAAACTGTTGCATGCAGTGAAGAGTTTGTATGAGGGCAGTAGGGTTTGTGTTAGGGTAGGGAATGAAGTGAGTGAGTGTTTTCCAGTGAGTGTGGGACTGAGACAGGGATGTGTGATGTCACCATAGCTGTTCAATTTGTATATTGATGGAGTCGTAAGAGAGGTGAATGTGCAAGTGCGTGGTCGAGGTTTGAGAATGGTAGATGGGGATGATAACGACCACCCCACCTGCGGGCCACAAGTGGAAGGTCCGCTCACCCTCAAGGGTGAACATCCAAGAACGAACAAGGATGATAACGAGTGGGAGCTGAATCAGTTGCTGTTTGCAGATGATACTGTGGTGGTGGTAGATTCAGAGGAGAAGCTGTGTCAGTTAGTGTCAGAATTTGGAATGGTGTGTGAGAGAAGGAAGTTGCGAGTGAATGTGGGAAGGAGTAAGGTTATGAGGTGTACAAGAAATGAGGATGGCGCTGGATTGAATGTATTGTTGAATGGAGAAACACTTGAGGAAGTTAATCAGTTTAAGTATTTAGGCTCGGTTATAGCTGCAAATGGTGGAGTGGAAGCAGATGTGTGTCACAGAGTGAATGAAGGATGTAAAGTGTTGGGTGCATTGAAAGGAATGATGAAGAATATAGGGTTAGAAATGAATGTTAAGAAAGTTTTGTATGAGAAAGTGGTTGTGCCAACTGTGATGTATGAATCAGAGTTATGGGGTATGAAAGAAAGTGAGAGATGGAAACTAAATGTGTTTGAGATGAAATGCCTGAGGAGTATGATTGGTGTATCTCGGTTGTTTAGGGTTAGGAATGAAATGGTGAGAGCAAGAATGGGTGTGAGGAGAGAATTGGCAGCCAGAGTAGATATGAATGTTCTGAGATGGTTTGGCCATGTGGAAAGGTTGGATGATGAAAGACTGCTGAAAAAGGTGATGAATGCGAGAGTTGATGGGAGAAATGCTAGAGGGAGGCCTAGCTTTGGGTGGATGGATGGAGTAAGGAGACCCCTGAATGATAGGAGGATGGATGTGAGGGAAGCAAGTGAGAGTTCTAGGAATGGAATGAGTGGCGAGCGATTGGGACGCAGCTTTGGTGGGCATCTGCTGTTACCACGGGGCTGCATCTTACAGAGTTAGCCATGTAGTAGGGGCAGTAGGGGAGTTGGCATTTATGGAGCGACACAGATTGTGGAAGAGCAATGTGGATGGGCTGTGGCACTCCAGCAGTGCCATATCAACGGTTGCTATTTCCCTCGTCATTGCCCATAGAGCAAAGTAATCTCCTTATTGTTACTTTTTTTTATATCGGCTACCCCCCAATTGAGGGAGGCAGCCAAAGTGGATAGATAGATAGATAAATGTTTGAATGTATGTATGAGACACACCATAACAAGTATTGTTTCACAACTCTCGGCTCACGCATCAGCCCTTGACTTAGCAAAAGGTGGCAGATGAAGCCAGAATTGCCACTCCTCTTCCAGTTTCCTGTGTATAAGTATTCAGTTCAATATCTATAATATTGTTTTATATACAAACCACTGAGGGACTCACTTGGTCGGCTAATTTGACAGTGGCAATCTATCACAAGAGAAGACACCAGTCTCTTCCACTATAAAAGCAACTTGGTACATCACTAGCGACCACTACTGGATCGTAAGCCACTAAGCCCTAAGACACGAACACATAATAAAAATAATATATATATATATATATATATATATATATATATATATATATATATATATATATATATATATATATATATATATATATATATATATATATATGGGGCCGCGTTAGCTCAGTGCTAGAGTGCGCGAGTCGGGAAGTAACTAAAGAGGGTTTGACACCATTGCTGGGGTTAATTCCCCGGCTTCATCATGTCTGTTTCCATCACCATTCGAATGAGAGAGAGAGAGAGAGAGAGAGAGAGAGAGAGAGAGAGAGAGCTGCTTGAGAGGCGGCCCAGTCTGACCTGGCAACAGAGAGAGGGAGAGTGGGAGGGGAAATGAGAGCGAAAGTGAGTGAAAGGGAGAGCGAATGACACACACACACACACACACACACACACACACACACACACACAGGGAGAGAGAGAGAGAGAGAGAGAGAGAGAGAGAGAGAGAGAGAGAGAGAGAGAGCTTTCCTTCAACTTTGGTATACTGAACATTAGATGTATACTACACTATACTGCTACTACTACTACTACTACTACTACTACTACTACTACGCCAATGGTAGATGGATTATCTAATCGAGGCTATCCCATAGCATGGCTATTTTCTTTTTATCTCAATACTATGACTACTGAACGTGAATAGTGGTGTTTGTGCAAAGGTACTTAAATTTACTTTATGGTAGGATGTGAAAGGAGGAGGAGGGGGGGGGAGGAAGAAAAATGAGAGGAACAAAAGTAAAAGGCAAAATGAAGATTTTTAAAAAACAAAGGTGATGGATGAGAGGTATTGGGGGAGGGGGAAAAATATACTTGAAAGAAGAGTGATAGTGAAGAAGAGTAATTGGAGACATGAGTAAGAGGATAAAGATTTAATGGAAAACAACAATACAGAATGTAGAAGAACAAATATGATATAAGAAGAATTTGAGAAAAAGAATTACGACTACGAGAAGACGTGAGGAGGAGGAGGAGGATAAAAAGAAATAAAAAGTAACGTTTCGGACGAAAAGACTTACGACTGAGAAGAGAGTGAGCAAGGAGTAAATTGAGATATGATGGGAAAAAGGAGGAGGGAAAGTGTTTAAAGAGGATAAGGATAGCGTGAGGAGGAAGTGGGGAAGGGAAAGGGAGGAGGGAAAAAGGGGGTGAGGGAGTCAGTGAGTGGGGGGCAACATGATTTTAGTTTCGGAACAGACGAGGCCGCAACCGAGTTGCCAAGCGAAGATCATGAGAGAGAGAGAGAGAGAGAGAGAGAGAGAGAGAGAGAGAGAGAGAGAGAGAGAGAGAGAGAGAGAGAGAGAGAGAGAGAGAGAGAGAGAATTTAAAGTTGAACTGCTTTCCCAGAAACCTTTGGAGAGAGAGAGAGAGAGAGAGAGAGAGAGAGAGAGAGAGAGAGAGAGAGAGAGAGAGAGAGAGAGAGAGAGAGAGAGAGAGAGAGAGGAGTTTTTGCTAAGAAGAGAAGTGATGGGGGCGAAGAAGGGATATATATAGGAGAACCTCTTCTCACCCCTACCTCATAATTCTAGTTCGTTCGATTCTGTCGTGCTATAGGTTATCTATAGGGTTCCACTTAAGTCAGGTTGGGTTTGGTTAACTTTGGTTAGGCTAAGTTGTTAGGTTAGGACAGGTTGTTAGGTTAGGATAACTTTGGTTAATTTGGGTCAGGCCAGGTTGTTAGATTAAGATCTTGAGTTAGGAAAGGTTAAAATAAATTTTGTTAGACTGGGATATAAGAGTCTTGAGCAGGATAGAGTAGGACAGGGTTGATTACGTTAGGTTGGGATAAAATAGGATATGATTGGAGAGATTAAATAAGGTAAGGAAAGGCTAGGTTTGAATAGGATAGATAGGCTAGGGCATGGAAGGTAGGTTCAGTTACAGCACGTGGGTTAGGTTAGGTTATGTTATGCTAAATTAAGTTCGGAGAGGATATATTAGACTAACTTACGATAAGGTAGCTTTGGTTAAGTTACAATAAGTTTAACTGGTATAGGTTGAGCTAGATTATGAGAGGGTAGCTTGGTTAGGTAAAGATAGGTGAAGTAGGGCTAGATTATGTTAAAAGAGGATAGGTTAGATTAGCTTAGGTTAGGTAAGCTTAAGTTAGGATAGGTTGGGTTAGACTTGCTTTGGTTAGGCTAAATTTGGTTAAGTTCGGGGCGGGATAAGTTGCATTGGTTAATAAAGAATAGTTTAGGTTAGGTTTGGATTGGATATGTTAGGTCCGCTAAATTTGACGAGCCTCCTCCAATTTGTAGACTAGTCATGTTTTAGGTGTTGGCAGTGTTTTTTCAGGCTGTACTTCCTTCCTGAAACTAACCTCCATTTGTCTGGGCTTAGGGGTCGGGATCAAGTATGCCGGCTCTCTCCCAGAGAAAAGACAAACAAACAAAACAAACAAACAAAAACATTTATTTCCATTTTGTACAATGGTTATTCAACATTAATAGTAACTTATAAGTAGACATGTAATTAAACTAACAAATAAGAGGGTTAGACATATAGTTAAATTAAATGTAGCTTTCATAGAAAATAATAATGCTGTAATAAAAATGTTACAATAATGTTAATAATAAAGTAGTCAGTATGCCACTAGATACAGGATCGTTATTATCGGCATCATTTCCATATTTGTTTCCTTACAATGAGAATAATTAGTTCGTATTGAGCAGCAACTATTTGTCCAAAAGAAAACTATATAGTTTGCCTTTGAAAGCTGTGAAAGAGGATGCATTTTTAAGATGCTCTGGAATATTATTCCAGAGTGTTGGCCCTTTGATAGTGATCATCTTTGAACCTGCTTCTGTGTTTGTTCTGTGAATAAAGAGCTCACTGCTCTGTCTTGTGTTGGTTCCCCTTATATCCATTACTGTTTTTAAATCAAATAGCCAGCTAGGATAATGATGGTCCAAAATTTTGAATACAAAAACATAAATAGCATAAGCGACCTTATTTTCTGCCCACAGCCACCCAAGTTTATTGAGAGCTGGTGTGATGTGGTCATATTTTCTTATTCCTCCCAGGGCAACTCGAGCTGCAAAATTAATAAGCTTCTGTATTCTGTTTATCTGAGTCTTAGTGGTAGCTCCCCAAACAGTTGTGCAGTAATTAATGTGACTTAGGGCTAGAGATTCAACAACAGTTATTCGAGTGGTAGTCTCAAAATTGTCTTTTATACGTGATAAGTACATTAATGTTCCTGTAACCTTTTTGCATACTTTATCTATGTGGGAATCAAACAACATGTGGTTATCAAAGTGAATTCCTAGGTTTTTGACTGTTTTGCTAGGTGTGATAATATTGTCGCAAAAATTAATTGTTGTGTTTTCTGGAATTTGTGCTATGTGGAACCTTGAACCAATAAATATGCACTGTGTTTTACTTTCGTTAATTAACAGCCCAATTTCTTGGAAATAGGTTTTAATTTTTGACAGAGTGTTTTCTGCTCTTAAAGTTAGCTCTGGGAGATTATTTATATCACCACTAAGGAGTAGCTGAGTGTCATTTGCATATTGTATGACTAGACAGTCAGAAATGAAAGAAGATTGATCATTTACGTAAATGGAGAAGAGGATAGGACCAAGTACTGATCCCTGTGGAACACCAAATGATAAATTTTTTGGCACAGAGATAATGTTGTTAAGACATATGGACTGTTTACGATTAGATAGATACTCGCTAAACCAGCTTGGATCAATATTTAAGTTAATACATTTGATAAGTCTAATAATACGAGAAGAGATATTTTTTTCATATCTATATTATTATATATACTATTCGTAACTTTAAGTAGTGCAGTTTCCGTCGAAAGTTTCGGTCTGAAACCATGCTGGGTAATACTTATTATTCTATTTGATTCTAAATATGACATAAGTTGGCATGCAACAATTTTTTCTAATATTTTGGAGAAAATGGGTAGGAGGGAAATGGGACGATAGTTTGTCACATCTTCTCTGTCCCCCTTTTTATGCAGAGGTATTACATGTGCTATTTTCCATCTGAACCATAAGAGCCAGAGTTTCTTAGGCTCTTTATGGTAAGAATTAGGGTAGCACAATCGATAGGAATAATCTTGAAGTACTCTCCTGTGTTTTCATTGGAAGAATTGTCATTTAAGCAATTACTCATATTCACTGAGTTGATGTTTTCTTGAGTTTTTTCATATGTATTTTTGCCAACGTTAGCAAAATAGTTATTAAAGTTTTCTGCTTTGTCTTTCAACTCTGTAATATTTTCATAACTTTCTGAGGTACTCCTTTCATTTGGTATCATGCTTCTTATCACTTTCCATGTTGCTGCTGTATCATGTCTAGAGTCATTAAATTGTTTTTTGTAAAAGTCTTTTTTACTTACACTGATGAGAGATCTGACACGTTTCTTTTCTGTTTTATAACGTTCTCGGAGAGTCATATCATATCTATTAATTTTTAGCTCTTTTTGTATTTGATTTCTGATTTGCATTGCCTCTTTGATGTCATTAGTTAGCCAGGGGGCTGAGGGGCGGGTTATTTTTCTTGTTACAATAGGTGCACAACTATCTAAGCATTCAAGGAAGACTTTTGTTAGAATCTCAACCTGCAAATCGACGTTATCTGTGTATTTAATTCTATTAAGTGCATTTGTGTTGTTGATTAATGTTTCACAAAAGATATCAGGGGAGTAATTTTTTAGACACCGGAATGTCTTGAGGAGAGGCTTCCTTTTCGGCTTGTTTATGTTTAGCATAGCAATGTTCAGCTCGTGGTCTGCAATTGGGCAGGGAACTACGTCCCAATAGAGTATCCTTTCCACTTTATTTGTTATTATCAGATCTATAAGAGTCCTAGAATTGGGGGTTATGCGGGTCGGTTTTGTCACTATTTGTGTTAACTTCACAGTGTTGATCACCCTTTTCATTTTGTTATCTGCTGAGAGCAAGTCATCATTAAAATCACCAAGTATGTATATGGGTTTATGACGCACACAGATATTTCTGAATGTTTCTAGTAGATGATTGAATGAACTGGTAGGTGCTTTAGGGTGACGGTAAACATACCCTACAATGAAAGATGGAAGTTTCTGATACTGCACAGTGATCCATAAATCTTCGAGCTCCTCATTTTTTTCTAAACCTGTGGCTGTTTCTGATGCACTAAGATAATTTCTAACATAAATACAAACCCCACCCCCTCGGCCATGGTCATTGCGAAATATTTTAAACTCTGGGATATTCACATATCTATTTTCAGTTGTAGGAGGAAGCCAAGTTTCACTTACACAGAGGATGTCTATGTTGTAGTCTTTTGTTAGCATTATTATTTCCTCAAAATGAGCGAGCAGGGACTGAGCGTTCACATGTACTAATGTTACATTCTTACCATGTTTCATTGGGGTGGTATAGCCTCTATAATTTCAGAAGGTTCAGAGAGAACCATCAGATGCGTGGGGTCAGTAGTGGAATGCTGTACACACGCATGGTCTTAAAACTTATATTCAAATTTTTTTCCCCTTGTAATTAATTAATTCTTTGATGTCTCACGGGTGGTTAATACAAGGGGGGGATTCCAAGTCCCCTCGCCCCATACACTTTTTGTCGCCTCTTACGACACGCAGTGAATATGTTGGGGCTATTTTTTTATGTTGTGCCCACCACCAGATGGTTTGGCAGTGTGGAAAGGATGGATGAGGAAAGACTGCTGAAAAAGGTGATGAATACGAGAGTTGATGGGTTAAATGCTAGAGGGAGACCTAGGTTTGGGTAGATGGATGGAGTAAGGAGTGCCCTGAATGATAGAAGGATGGATGTGAGGAAGCAAGCGAGCGTTCTAGGAACAGGAATAAGTGGCGAGCGATTGTGACGCAGCTCTGATGGGCATCTGCTGTTACCACGGGGCTGCATCTTACAGAGGTAGCCCTGTAGTATGGGCAGTAAGGGAGTTGGCATTTATGAAGGGACGCAGGTTGTGGAAGAGCCGGGAGGATGGGCTGTGGCACTCAAGCAGTGCCATCTCAACGGTCGCTATTTCCCTCGTCATTGCCCATAGAGCAAAGTAATTTCCTTATTGTTTCTTTTTTGATGTCGGCTACCCCCAAATTGGGGGAGACAGCCAAGGTAGATAGATAGATAGATAGAATTAATTAATTGGTTTCCGCGCTCCTGAGAGACAGTAAGATATGCAGATAGAAAGACAGGTAGAAACCACTGCCGTGTGAAACCAATGGCCTAGTACCGCCAAATGAAGGGCTAGACCCATAGACCCAGAGTACTAAAAACGCATTGGGTACACTGAGATCATGAGAGAGAGAGAGAGAGAGAGAGAGAGAGAGAGAGAGAGAGAGAGAGAGAGAGAGAGAGCCATTGGTGAGCCAAACGTTGCTCTACGTATTTTTTTTTTATTCCTCCCTCTTCTTCTTTTTCCCTCCTCCCCCTTCTTCTTCTTATTCGTCTTTATGTTGCTACGGTGTTGCCAAGCGGGAGGGGGGTACAGGTGGATTCAAAGTTACATTTAAAAAAGCGATTTCTATCTATCTATCTATCTATCTATCTATCTATCTATCTATCTATCTATCTATATATATATATATATATATATATATATATATATATATATATATATATATATATATATATATATATATATATATATATATATATATATATATATAATATATATATATGTGTGTGTGTGTGTGAAAACATAAATCATATCTTACCCCTGACTAGGACTCAAACCTAAGACACATTATTACTGTGCTGTCGCATGACTGAAGTCTTGCTGAAGTCACATGAAAGCCTGCTGAAGCCAGGATCTGAAACTTGTAACAAATCTTGAGGAGTAACAGTTGAGGGCACAGATGTTTTATTACATGCCCTCACTTTTATTGGGTTTTGGGTCCAGACCATGCTTCCCCTTGGCGCCACCAAGGTTTATGGCTAGACACATGGAACTAATTTCCGGCGCCATGCACCCCAAGAGGCCTAAAATATAAGGGACCCTCGGTCCTCAAAAACACCACCCAAAGGTTGTAAACATTTGACCCATATTTGTATGTACACGCCCTGGAGAGAGAGGCCCCAATAGCTGCAGGCGATTTAGAACTTCTTCTGTTCAATAGGTCTGCTGAAATAGCCCCTCCCCAAAGAGGAGGGACTCCTCTTTGAACCTGAAGTCTATTGGCAGAACTGGATTACGCAACACGCCCTGCCTGTGGGGTATTTCAAGAATCCCCGAGGCAGGCAGAGTCAGTCAGTCAGTATTTTCCCAGGGGCACGAACAGATCATAGATTTTGATAGTCATAGGGTGGGGGGCATTGAGACGTCGAATATGTTGTACCCTAGAATAAAGTAAATTAAAGGAACCACCGCTTGTTCATTCTTGCCTTGCACCCTTCTGGTATTAATAGTAATGTAAGTGATTAAAGTCCTTAGGACAGTGCTAAGGCACTCCAACTACACTACTGAAGGTCTAAAAAAATATGATTCATGATTTCACATATGTTAATCTTTATTATATATATATATATATATATATATATATATATATATATATATATATATATATATATATATATATATATATATATATATATATATATATATATATATATATATATATATATGTAGTCGCCGTGGCTCAATCGGTAGCGTCTCCGACTCTGAGGCGTCAGGTCGAGGGTTCGCGCCCCGTCGCAGTCTGAGGTTAGCAAGGGCATGCACTCAGCGTAAGGATTACATCTGCCAAAACAAGTCCTTCGCAAGAAGGCAACCGTCCTAGCCCTTGGTAGATAAGGGAGTCCGTGACGTAAAACCGGAACCAATATATATATATATATATTATATATATATATATTATATATATATATATATATATATATATATAATGATAAATAATAAATAATAATAATAATAATAATAAACACATTAACATATGTGAAAACATGAAGCATATTTTACTCCTGACTGGGACTCGAACCTAAGGCACATAATTATTGTGCTAAGGCACTACCAACTACACTACTGAAGGTCTAAAAAGGAAGTCAACCTCAAAGCTAACTGGTTTGCTAGGAATGAACTCATTCTTTCTGAATGCCTTTATGTTCATATTACAGCTTCTCTGAACCCCAGTCGTGGCTTCATTTCTGCATCAATAATAATCAAATAATCAAATAAACACATTAAGATATGTGAAAACATGAATCATATTTTACCCCCTGGCTGGGACTCGAATCTATGACACATAATTACTGTGCCAAGGTGCTACCAGTTACACCACTGAAGATCTAAAAAAGAAGCCAACCTCAAAGATAACTGTTTTGCTAGGAATGGAATGCATTCTTACTGAATGCCTCTAAGTTCATATTAAAGCTTCTCTTAACCTCTTTTGTGGCCTTGTTTTCACATTTAATTCAAATCCCAATATATTTAGGCATCAATAAAAATCAAATAAACATATCAACATATCACATAAAAACATGAATCATATTTCACCCCTTGACCGGAACTCGAACCTAAGACCTAGCAAACAGCTAGCTTTGAGGTTGGCTTCTTTTTTAGACCTTCAGTGGTGTAGTTGGTAGGGCCTTGGTACAGTAACTATGTGTCTTAAGTTCAAGTTTCAGTCAGGGGGTAAAATACAATTAACCCTCTCGCGCCCGGTGATGCCAATGGCATGTATACATTTTTAGGGCCTAAGTGCACTGTGACGCCTTTGGCGTCCATTTAAACAAAAATATTTTTTTTAAATAGTTATACTCCTGCTAATGGTGTCATTTCTTGGATGAGCATAAGTTTCCTCATTCTCTCCTGAATGAATTAATTAGCAACCCTCTCCACTGATGTGGCATTGAGGGCAAGGCATAAAACAAAGGCAGGTACCCTCTCCCTCACTCATCATCCAGACTGCACATTTCTTTATGCTCACTTTATTCCATGTACATAAACGGTCCTATGATTTATTGTTTCTCTTATTTATTTTTTATGGAAGAAATGGAGAAGAGAAGGAAAATTTTTGTTTCAGAGTTCTTCCAGCCAAAGGAGAGAGATAATGAAGATAATGATAGAAGCTCAGGGGATGCAGCCTCATTAAGATTGCTGTACACAAATGCTGATGGGGTTGCTGGTAAAGTAGTAGAATTAAAGGACACGATTCACAACAGTAAGGCAGATATAGTAGCAATTACAGAGACTAAGTTAAGTGAGGACATAACCAGTGTCACAGTTTTTCCTAAGGGTTTCAGAATATTAAGGGTTGAAAGATCTGAGGGGACCGGTGGAGGGCTAGCATTGCTCATAAGTGCAAGATTTCAGGTTGAAGAAATAAACATTGCTATAGAAAGTGAATTCAAGGAATTTCTTGTTGCTTACATAAATACTTGGTCAGAAAGCATTATAATAACTGTTGTAACCCACCAAGGAAGCAAGAAAGGCTAGAAGTTTATGAGTAAAGTCATACAGGTACTATTGAAGTCATAAACTCAGTTGTTAACATTGCAAGGGAGAGAAAATGTAGGATTTTAATTATGGGAGATTTTAATCATAAAGAGATAGATTGGATAAATCTTGACCTACACAGTGGGGAGAATTCATTCGGGGCAAGATTCCTAGATTGCGTACAAGGAAATTTCCTAAATCAACATGTACTAGAAGCAATGAGGGCTAGGGTTAGGTATGAGCCATCGCTGCTTAAGCTAGTATTCACAGATAATGTGTTGGATATTAAAAAATTGAGTATGAAGCACCAATTGGAAAGAGTGACCACTGTGTGTTGCTGATGAAGTATATCTTCAAAGATGTTCTGCCTGAAAGTAGAGGCACTAAGGACAAGAGGAGGAACTACCTGAAAGGAGATCACATCAAAATTAATGAGCTTTTTGCACTTATTGAATGGAGGACCTTATTTAACAACAAATCTGTACAACAAATCCTCTTGTGAGGAATGTGGAAAGATAGTAGATTGTTGTATACGTTCCACCAAAATAGGAGTTATTCATGCCAGAGAGAAATGGTTCAGTATTGAATGTAAGAGAGCTAAGGAGTGGAAAGACAAATGTTAGAAAAGGTATATGAGGAGAAAATGCATAAATGCCTGGCAGACTTATAAAAGAGCTAGATATGATTACCTAGGTAAAACAAGAGTGGAAGAGAGAGAGAGAGAGAGAGAGAGAGAGAGAGAGAGAGAGAGAGAGAGAGAGAGAGAGAGAGAGAGAGAGAGAGAGAGAGAGAGAGAGAGAGAGAGAATATGACAGGGATATCATCAGGAAAGCTGAAGATAATCCCAAAATTTTCCATAGCTTTATCAGAGGAAAACTGAAGAGCAAGGAACAGGTTTATAAGATAAAGAGAGTAGATAGAAGCTTCACTAAAGCAGATGAAGAGATCTGCAAAGAATTGAACAAGGAGTGTCAATCAGTATTTACAGCAGAAAATACCCCACCCCCTCAGATTGCAGAGATAGGAGCTCTTGGGTTAGTATTAGAGAACTTTTCAGCCACAGACTTATGCAAAGCACTAATGGAGTTAGATGCCCAAAAGGCTACAGGTCCTGATGATATATCCCCTTATGTACTTAAAAAATGTGCTAAATCAATATTGGCAGTACCATGTATCATATTTGAAAAGTCACTGGAATTTGGGGAGATTCCAAGATGCTGGAAACAAGCAAATATGGTACCTATTTTCAAAAACGGAAGGAGGTATAAAGTTCTAAACTATAAACCTGCTTTCTTGACCAACAATGTTTGCAGAATTATGGAGAAACTACTAAGGAAACACATACCTCTTTACTTGGAAGCCTTCAAATTTTTTTTTATGTGAGACTACATGGCCTCAGAGAAAGTAGATCAACAGTAACAAGATTATTAGAATTTTATGGTGAGGTAAGCCAAATCTTACAGGAAAGTATGGGCTTGGCAATTTGCATATTCCTAGACTTCCAGAAGGCGTTTGATACAGTGCCACATGGGAGACTTATTAAGAAGCTGCAAGTAATGGCGGAAATAGATACTAATGTCTTAGAATGGATAAATATATTCTTAGAAGTAAGGGAACAGAGGGTTAGAGTAAGACGCTCAGTGTCTGAATAGAGAAGGGTTAGTAGTAGAGTTCCACAGGGTTCAGTTTTAGGGTCACTTTTGTTCCTTGTATATGTAAATGACCTACCAGAATCTGTAAATTCATTCATGAATATGTTTGGATATGATGCAAAGATTGTGAAGAAAGCGCGAGACGAGAACAATGGTAGAGAACTTCAGGAAGATCTAAATAGTCTGCATGAGTGGTCAGAAAATTGGCTAATGAAATTCATTACTTCTAAATGTAAGGTAATGAGAATGGGTACAAGTGTGAGAAGGCCCAAGCTTGAATACTCAATAGAATGAGCAGAACTTCAAGAAACTGAGAATGAGAGAGATCTAGGAGTAATACATACTGGCAGATTTGTCTCCGGAAATACATATAAATGGCATAGTAAAGGAAGCATATGCTTTCTTAGCAAATGCAAGGGTAGCCTTCGGCACGTGGACAAGGAAATGCTCAGAAATATTTATGTAACATACGTGAGGCCAAAGTAGAATATGCAGCCCCCTTTTGGAGTCTACATTTCAAAAAGCACATAGTTAAGCTGAAAAAAGTTTAAAGACATTCCGAAAAACTTGTGCCAGTAATGCTCAATTTCAGTCACGATGAGAGGCTAAGGGAATTAAACTTACCATCACTTGAATCTAGAAGTATGAGCGGGATTTGTTGACAGTTTTTAAATTCCTCCTTAGTTATCACATAGTGGATAGGGATCGATATTTTGATATGGCTGGCACTAGAACTATAGTTCATAGTTTGAAGCATCGTAAGAAAGCTTTTTTGCAGGATGTGAGGAAGTACTTTTTTAGTGTAAGAGTAGTTGATAATTGGAATTCGGTGAGCGAGGAGGTTGTTAATGGTAACTCAATCCATAATTTTAAGGACAAGTATGATAAGTATCACTAAGTACAAAAACGGAACCAACCAGGAGACGGGGAGTTGCGAGCATGAGGCTCTTTCCCGTAAGCGCAATTAATTAATCTAAATTATGCAATTACTTACACACACACACACACACACACATACACATGTATCATATTTGAAATGTCTGGAATCTGGGGAGAGTCCAAGAAGCTGGAAATAAGCAAACATGGTACCTATCTTCAAAAACGGAAGGAGGGATGCAGCTCTAAACTAGAGACCTGTCAAAGTTTTTGAGAAACTACTTAGAAAACACATATCTCTTCACTTGGTACCGTTGAACTTTTTTGTCAGTGAGACAACATTACTTCAGAGAAGGTACATCAACAATAACAAACTTATTAGAATTTTATAACGAGGTAAGCCGAATCTTACAGGAAAGAGAGGGCTGGGCAGATTTCATATTCCTAGACTTCCAAAAGGCATTTGATCCGGTCCCACATGAGAGACTTATTAAGAAGCAGTAAGCAATGGCGAGTATAGGTGGAAATGTCTTGGAATGAATAAAAACTTATCTAGAAGGAAGGGAACAGAGGGTTAGAATAAGATACTCAGTGTCTGAATGGAGAAGAGTTAGTAGTGGAGTTCCACAGGGTTCAGTTTTAGGCCACTCTTGTTCCTTGTATATATAAATGACCTACCAGAGTCTGTAAAAGCAATAATGAATATGTTTACAGGTGATGCAAAGATTGTGAAGAAAGTAAGAGACAAGAACAATGGTAAAGAACTTCAGGAAGACCTACATTGTCTGCATGAGTGATCAGAGAAGTGGCTAATGAATTTCATTACTTCTAAATGTAAAGTACTGAGAATGGGTACAAGTGCGAGAAGGCCCATGGTTGAATACTCAATAGCAGGAGCAAAAGCTTAAGAGACAGAGAATGATAGAGATCTAGGAGTAAATATACTGGCAGACTTGTCTCCCGAAATACATATACACCTAGTTCGCCTTTTACCCGTATTTATAATTTGCGAAATTGGAATAACACCCCTAAAAAATAATAGTTAAAAAATACAAAATTCGCGAATAACGCCCATGCAAAAAAATTCGATTTTTTTTTTCATTTTAGTAAATACTTGACCGCCTCGGAGGTACTTCTCCGTCATGCTTCTCCTCTTCTACCATTTAATGCAATCGGATATTATGAAGATAATGAAAAAAAAAACATTAAGAACAAACAGCAAACAAACTTGTGATATAATATCGTCAGGGAAATAGCGTGTGAGGGTGCATCAGCTTATACGGAGGCGGCAAAACGTTTGCAGATAGAGATTCGCTCTCCCGCACCCTCCTCCTCTTCTACCACTTAATGCGATCGAATATTATGAAGATAATTGAAAAAAAGCATTAAGAACAAACAGCAAACAAACTTTCGATATAATATCGTCAGGGAAATAGTGTTTGACGGTGTATCAGCTGATATGAAAGCAGCAAACGTTTGCAGATAGAGGTTCGTTCTCCCGCATCCTCCTCCTCTTCTGCCGCTTAATGCGATCGAATATTATGAATATAATGGAAAAACACATTAAGAACAAACAGCAAACAAACTTGGGAGTATAATGTTGTCAGGGAAATAGCATGCGAGGGTGCATCAGCTGATACGGAGGTGGCAAAACGTTTGCAGATAGAGGTTCGTTCTCCCGCATCCTCCTCCTCTTCTACCACTTAATGCGATCGAATATTATGATGAGAATTGAAAAAAAGCATTAAGAACAAACAGCAAATAAACTTTTGATATAATATTGTCAGGGAAATAGCGTGCGAGGGTGCATCAGCTGATACGGAAGCGGCAAAACGTTTGCAGATAGAAGTGCGTTCTCCCGTACCCTCCTCCTCTTCTACAGCTTATTGCGATCGAATATTATGAAGAGAATTGAAAAAAGCATTAAGAACAAATAGCAAACAAACTTGCGATATAATATTGTCAGGAAAATAGCGTGCGAGGGTGCATCAGCTGAATCGGATGCAGCAAAACTTTTGCATCCTTGTGCTCACCACCACCATGCATGTCCCAGTGTATGCCTGTTGCCCACCTCATAGTAGAGTGCATTAATTTATTTACTGTACCGTAAATCTGTATATTTTTTATAGTGTACACTATTTGCATGTTGATATAAATAATTACAGATCTTTCTGCTTTGCTATGTTCTTATAAAATATGTTTTACTTATCTTCTATCTTTGGTATAGTGCATGTATGTACGGTTGTGGAATGTATCTATGCCCATTATCCTTGTTTCTTATAGAAAATGATTCGTTACATTACACGAAAATTACAATTTGCGGTACTTCTGTGAACCTATCTTTGCGTTATTCTAAGAACTAGGTGTAAATGGCAGTAAGGGTAGCAAATGTTGAGGCCAAATATTGAATATGCAGCCCCCTATTGGAATCCACTCTTGAAAAAGCATATAGTTAAGTTAGAAAAAGTTCGAAGACATGCCACAAAACTGGTGCCAGAAATACGCAATCTCATTATCGATATTTTGATATTGCTGGCACTAGAGCTAGAGGTCATTGTTTGAAGGTCAGTAAGAAAGCTTCTTTGCAGGATGTAAAGAGGTACTTTATTAATGTAAGATTAGTTGATGCTTTGAATTCGCTAAGCAAGGAGGTAGTTAATACTAGCTCAATCCATAGTTTTAAGGATTAGTATGATAAGTATCAACAAGTACAAAAATGGAACCAACGAGGAGACGGGGAGTTACGAGCATGAGGCTCTTTCCCGTAAACACAATTAGGTAATTACACT
>JAXCGZ010000075.1:152500-165045 GCA_037179515.1 Halocaridina rubra | reverse complement strand
CATTCGGGCTTGAAATCACCAAATAAGCACATTATATATGTGAAAACATGAATCATTTTTTACCCCGACCGGGACTCGAACCTAGGACTTATGATTACTAAGTCAAGGCGCTACCACTACACCACAGAAGGTTAAAAGGAATCCAACCTTATAGCTTATATCTGCTATACTTAGGAATGAACGCATTCTAACTGAATGCCACTATGTTCATATTACAGATTCCCCAACCTCACTCGTGGCTTCATTTTAGCATTTAATTCAATTCCCAATCTCATTCGGGCTTGAAATCACCAAATAAGCACATTATATATGTGAAAACATGAATCATTTTTTACCCCGACCGGGACTCGAACCTAGGACTTATGATTACTAAGTCAAGGCGCTACCACTACACCACAGAAGGTTAAAAGGAATCCAACCTTATAGCTTATATCTGCTATACTTAGGAATGAACGCATTCTAACTGAATGCCACTATGTTCATATTACAGATTCCCCAACCTCACTCGTGGCTTCATTTTAGCATTTAATTCAATTCCCAATCTCATTCGGGCTTGAAATCACCAAATAAGCACATTATATATGTGAAAACATGAATCATTTTTTACCCCGACCGGGACTCGAACCTAGGACTTATGATTACTAAGTCAAGGCGCTACCACTACACCACAGAAGGTTAAAAGGAATCCAACCTTATAGCTTATATCTGCTATACTTAGGAATGAACGCATTCTTAACCCTGTTATAGTGGTAGCGCACTTGACTTAGTAATCATAAGTCCTAGGTTCGAGTCCCGGTCGGGGTAAAAAATGATTCATGTTTTCACATATATAATGTGCTTATTTGGTGATTTCAAGCCCGAATGAGATTGGGAATTGAATTAAATGCTAAAATGAAGCCACGAGTGAGGTTGGGGAATCTGTAATATGAACATAGTGGCATTCAGTTAGAATGCGTTCATTCCTAAGTATAGCAGATATAAGCTATAAGGTTGGATTCCTTTTAACCTTCTGTGGTGTAGTGGTAGCGCCTTGACTTAGTAATCATAAGTCCTAGGTTCGAGTCCCGGTCGGGGTAAAAAATGATTCATGTTTTCACATATATAATGTGCTTATTTGGTGATTTCAAGCCCGAATGAGATTGGGAATTGAATTAAATGCTAAAATGAAGCCACGAGTGAGGTTGGGGAATCTGTAATATGAACATAGTGGCATTCAGTTAGAATGCGTTCATTCCTAAGTATAGCAGATATAAGCTATAAGGTTGGATTCCTTTTAACCTTCTGTGGTGTAGTGGTAGCGCCTTGACTTAGTAATCATAAGTCCTAGGTTCGAGTCCCGGTCGGGGTAAAAAATGATTCATGTTTTCACATATATAATGTGCTTATTTGGTGATTTCAAGCCCGAATGAGATTGGGAATTGAATTAAATGCTAAAATGAAGCCACGAGTGAGGTTGGGGAATCTGTAATATGAACATAGTGGCATTCAGTTAGAATGCGTTCATTCCTAAGTATAGCAGATATAAGCTATAAGGTTGGATTCCTTTTAACCTTCTGTGGTGTAGTGGTAGCGCCTTGACTTAGTAATCATAAGTCCTAGGTTCGAGTCCCGGTCGGGGTAAAAAATGATTCATGTTTTCACATATATAATGTGCTTATTTGGTGATTTCAAGCCCGAATGAGATTGGGAATTGAATTAAATGCTAAAATGAAGCCACGAGTGAGGTTGGGGAATCTGTAATATGAACATAGTGGCATTCAGTTAGAATGCGTTCATTCCTAAGTATAGCAGATATAAGCTATAAGGTTGGATTCCTTTTAACCTTCTGTGGTGTAGTGGTAGCGCCTTGACTTAGTAATCATAAGTCCTAGGTTCGAGTCCCGGTCGGGGTAAAAAATGATTCATGTTTTCACATATATAATGTGCTTATTTGGTGATTTCAAGCCCGAATGAGATTGGGAATTGAATTAAATGCTAAAATGAAGCCACGAGTGAGGTTGGGGAATCTGTAATATGAACATAGTGGCATTCAGTTAGAATGCGTTCATTCCTAAGTATAGCAGATATAAGCTATAAGGTTAGATTCCTTTTAACCTTCTGTGGTGTAGTGGTAGCGCCTTGACTTAGTAATCATAAGTCCTAGGTTCGAGTCCCGGTCGGGGTAAAAAATGATTCATGTTTTCACATATATAATGTGCTTATTTGGTGATTTCAAGCCCGAATGAGATTGGGAATTGAATTAAATGCTAAAATGAAGCCACGAGTGAGGTTGGGGAATCTGTAATATGAACATAGTGGCATTCAGTTAGAATGCGTTCATTCCTAAGTATAGCAGATATAAGCTATAAGGTTAGATTCCTTTTAACCTTCTGTGGTGTAGTGGTAGCGCCTTGACTTAGTAATCATAAGTCCTAGGTTCGAGTCCCGGTCGGGGTAAAAAATGATTCATGTTTTCACATATATAATGTGCTTATTTGGTGATTTCAAGCCCGAATGAGATTGGGAATTGAATTAAATGCTAAAATGAAGCCACGAGTGAGGTTGGGGAATCTGTAATATGAACATAGTGGCATTCAGTTAGAATGCGTTCATTCCTAAGTATAGCAGATATAAGCTATAAGGTTAGATTCCTTTTAACCTTCTGTGGTGTAGTGGTAGCGCCTTGACTTAGTAATCATAAGTCCTAGGTTCGAGTCCCGGTCGGGGTAAAAAATGATTCATGTTTTCACATATATAATGTGCTTATTTGGTGATTTCAAGCCCGAATGAGATTGGGAATTGAATTAAATGCTAAAATGAAGCCACGAGTGAGGTTGGGGAATCTGTAATATGAACATAGTGGCATTCAGTTAGAATGCGTTCATTCCTAAGTATAGCAGATATAAGCTATAAGGTTAGATTCCTTTTAACCTTCTGTGGTGTAGTGGTAGCGCCTTGACTTAGTAATCATAAGTCCTAGGTTCGAGTCCCGGTCGGGGTAAAAAATGATTCATATATATATATATATATATATATATATATATATATATATATATATATATATATATATATATATATATATATATATATATATATATATATATATATATTTGAGTGTGATTACCGAATTGTGATTACCTAATTGTGTTTACGGGAAAGAGCCCAAAGCTCGTATCTTCCCGTCTTCTGATCGCTTCCATTTTATACTTAGCGATATTCATCATACCTGTCCTTAAAACTATGGATTGAGATAGCATTAACTACCTCCTCGCTTAGCCAATTCCAATTATCAACTACTCTTACACTGAAAAAGTATTTCCTTACATCCTGCAAAGAAGTTTTCTTACGAAGCTTCAGACTATGACCTCTAGTTCTAGAGCCTGCCATATCAAAATATCGATCCTTATCCACTCTATCATAACCATGAAGGAATTTAAAGACTGTCACCATATCCCCCCCTCAGTCTTCTAGCTTCGAGTGATGGTAAGTCTAATTCTCTCAGCCTCTCATCATAACTTAGATTGCGTATTTCTGGCACCAGTTTCGTGGCATGTCTTTGAACTTTTTCAAGCTTATCTATGTGCTTTTTCAAGTGTGGATTCCAAAAGGGGGCTGCATATTCGAGTTTTGGCCTCACATAGCTTACATAAATATTTCTGAACATATCCTTGTCCATGTGCCTGGAGGCTACCCTTACATTTGACAAGAATGCATGTGCTGCCCTTAATATGCCATTTATATGTATTTCAGGAGACAAATCTGCCAGTATGTTTACTCCTAGATCTCTCTCATTTTCTGTCTCTTGAAGTTGTACTCCAGCCACCGAGTAGTCAAGCTTGGGCCTTCTTGCACTTGTACCCATTTTCATTACCTTACATTTTGAAGTATTGAATATCATTAGCCACTTTTCTGACCACTCATGCAGATTATTTAGATCCTCCTGAAGTTCTCTACCATTATTCTCGTTTTTTACTTTCTTCACAATCTTTGCATCATCTGCAAACATATTCATGAATGAATTTACAGACTCTGGTAGGTCATTTACATATACAAGGAACAAAAGTGGCCCTAAAACTGAACCCTGTGGAACTCCACTACTAACTCTTCTCTATTCAGACACTGAGTGTCTTACTCTAACCCTCTGTTCCCTTCCTTCTAAGTAAGTTTTTATCCATTCCAAAACATTTCCACCTATTCTAGCCATTGCTTGCAGCTTCCTAATAAGTCTCCCATGTGGAACAGTGCCAAACGCTTTCTGGAAGTCTAGGAATATGCAATCTGCCCAGCCCTCTCTTTCCTGTAAGATTCGGCTTACCTCATCATAAAATTCTAATAAATTTGTTACTGTTGATCTACCTTCTCTGAAGCCATGTTGCCTCACTGACAAAAAGTTGAAGGATTCCAAGTGAAGAGAGATATGTTTCCTTAGTAGTTTCTCCATAACTTTGCAAGCTATGCTAGTCAAGGAAACTGGTCTATAGTTCAGAGCCGTATCCCTCCTTCCCTTTTTGAAGATAGGTATCACATTTGCTTGTTTCCAGCATCTTGGAATCTCCCCTGACTCCAGTGACTCTTTAAATATGATACTTAGTGCCACTGATATTGAGTTTGCGCATTTTTTAAGTACATGAGGGGATATGTCATCAGGACCTGTAGCTTCATGAACATCTAAATCCATCAGCACTTTGCATACCTCTGTGGCTGTAAGGTTGATGTTCTCTAATACCGGCCCTTGAGCTTCTATCTCTGCAATCTGAGGGGGTGGGGTATTTTCTACTATAAATACTGACTGAAACTCCTTGTTCAATTCTTTGCAGATCTCTCCATCCATCTCAGTGATGCTTCCATCCGCTCTCTTTAGCCTTAAAACCTGTTCTTTTACCTTCAGTTTTCCTCTGATAAAGCTGTGGAAAACCTTGGGATTTTCTTTAGCTTTCCTGGTGATGCCCCTCTCATAGTCTCTCTCTGCCTCTCTCCTTTTACTTAGGTAGTCATTTCTTGCTCTTTTGTAGGTTTGCCATGCATTTATGTTTTTTCTCCTCCTATACCTTTTCCAGCATTTGTCTCTCCACTCCTTAGCTCTTTTACACCCATTATCGAACCATGTCTCTCTGGCATGAATTACACCTACTTTGGTGACAGGTTTGAAGCAATCTACTATCTTCCCATATTTCTCACAAAAGATGTCATACATTTCTTGTACAGATTTGTTGTAAAATAAGGTTCTCCAGTCAATAACTGCAAAAATCTCATTCATTTTGATGTAATCTCCTTTCGGATAGTTCCTCCTCATGTCCTCAGTGCCTCTACTCTCAGGCAGAATATCTTCAATGATATACTTCATCAACAACAGACAGTGGTCACTCTTTCCAATTGGTGGTTCATACTCAATATTTTCAATATCCAACACATTATCTATGAATTCTAGATCAAGTAGTGATGGCTCATCCCCACCCCTGGCCCTCGGTGGTTCCATTACATGTTGGTGTAGGAAATTCCCTTGTACGCAATCTAGGAATCTTGCCCCGAATGAGTCCTCACCACTGTGTGGGTCAAGATTTATCCAATCTATCTCTTTATGATTAAAATCTCCCATAATCAATATCCTACATTTTTTTTCCCGTGCCATGTTAACTACCGAGTTTATGACTTCAATAGTACCTATATGACTTTCCTCATAAACATCAAGCCTACTCTGGTTCCTTGGTGGGTTATACACAACAGTTATTATAATGCTCTCTGACCCAGCATTTATGCGAGCAACAAGAAATTCCTTGAACTCACTTTCTATAGCCAAGTTTATTTCTTCAACTTGAATCCTTTCACTTATGAGCAGTGTTATCCCTCCACCAGTCCTCTCAGATCTTTCAACCCTTAGTATTCTGAAGCCCTTAGGAAAAACTGTGACGCTGTTTATGTCCTCACTCAACTTAGTCTCTGTAATTGCTACTATATCTGCCTTACTGTTGTGAATCCTATCTTTTAATTCTACTGCTTTACCAGCTAATCCATCAGCATTTGTGTATAACAATCTTAATGAGGCCCCATCCCCCGATCTTCTGTCATTATCTTCTTTATCTCCCCTTTGTCTGGAAGAACTCTGAAATGAAAATTTTTCTTCTCTTCTTCATTTCTTTCCTCATTTAACCTTCTTGCCTCTTGCAACAAGTTTTTATCCTTCCCATCTCTTCCTGTGTTCTGTATTGTCTAATGAACACTTCTTTGAATTCTTGAAGGTCTTTTAGACTTTTTTTCTCAACAATATTTCCCTACATGTTTCCCCTCTCTCAAAGGTTACTTTTGTTGGTCTCGGCTTTCCTTCCCTCGAATATTTACCTAGTTGATGTATGTTTACAATATGCTCAGGACCACAAACTACTCCAAGCTTTCTTATCAGGTCTACAACCCTAGCTTTATTTTCTTCAAGTCTCCCCTGCCATGTTGGCTCCTGGGATTCGCTTATGCCTGAGATTACTACTGTCTTCTCCTTATCAAGTACCTGTTTGATCAGTGGGTTTGCCCTTTCCATCACAACGTCTTTCATTTTTTCGATAACTGTCTCTTTATAGTCAACTGTTTGTATGTTTTCCAGTGCCACCACCTTTACAGCCTCTTTTACTGCCACATTCCCCTTTAGTGCATCAACAAAGGAAGTTTTCATGGCATCATTTTCCATATTCAGCTCCTGGAACTCTTTTCTGAACTGTTCAATGTTTTCCTTAATCTGGACATTCCAAGCAGCAATCTCGTCTCTCTCAGAAGAGAGCAGTAAACTAACATCTAATTCCTTTAGGTTGTCATTCAGCTGTTTGTTTTACTCTTCTTGTTTAGAAATTCTAGTTTCTAGTTGACACTTTTCCCCTTCCAGCTTCTTTATTCTTTTTTCTAGTTCCTTTCTCTCCTGCCCTTGTGCTTTATTTGCTTCCTCCAAAAATCTTATTTGCTCTCTGAGTGTTTCATTCTCTGTCATTTCTCCATCCATATTCCGAATTTTTTATTTTCTGTTTAAGTCTCCTAATGGCTACCCCTCCTCCCGACCCATGGGTGGGACAGGTTTGGGACAGAAATGGCCTCATTTTTATGGTCTCCCTTTCACAGAATATAGAAAGAAGAAGAGAAAGAGAAAAAAAAAAGAGAGAAAAACTTTTATTTAAGCTTCACACAGAAATTTTATATCTCCATATAAGTGCTATTTAGTGACTCAATTTATCTCTTTTCTGGTAACACACATCTTAACTTAAAAATTTGACTATGGTAATTTAAGGGAAAAAAAAATGCAACAAAGCAAAAGTCAAAACCTGAAGGAAAATTCAAATTTGTGTCTGAGGAGGCACCCACCTGTTTCGGCTATATATTCTTCCTAACTGATAAACTCACTTGCTAACCAAGATATGTTATCACAGGATTAGACTTTACATTTAACTCAATATATATATGTGGGGGTTTGTTTTAAATGATGATGCTAGAGTGTTAAGATTCTGTTTTACTAAGGGGACTCAAAGTACCGAGCTCGGTTAAGAGCTCACAAACAGACAGGACAGATATTTGTACTTGAACACCCCATGTTTATTACCATTAGTCGGTTAAATGAAACTCAGAATTCAACTTTCTTTTAATTTTGGAAATGCAATGACATTAAAAGAATTGAATTAAATTTCTCAAATTAAATTTTATGAAATGCTGCCTCGAATCCCGGAGGAGGTGAGTATGAGTTCGTTTCCCGGCACCACGGACGTATGCCAAGACTTTGGCCTCAACTCGATGATTACCTCTGTCACACAGGCAGAGTAGAATACAGGGCACTGCAATTTCAGAAACAGAAATGACACACTGTTTATAATGGGAAACTGAAAGCATGAGCACACATATAATGAGTTTCCAATGTCATTCTACTGGATGAATATATATAGGTTATTCACAGCTAACCAGAAATATTTATGCTACCATAATAGCATACAAAACATTAATTCTTTACTGGTTTTAAAGAAAATAATATATTCACGATAAATGAAGAATAAGCAAGACAAATACACAGTACTGTATGTATTCCTTAAATTGTGGGCAACCACAAAAGTTGCAATGCTTATTCCTGATATGAAATTAATATGGTAAAACACTCTATTTAGGGTAAAGGAAGAATCTACGAGATAAATACAGTATTCATTCACTTTTAGTTATCAAGAACTTTGCAATAAAAAAAAGGGTGCAAAACCACCTTTTGAGGTATTTGCAACTTATAACTCAAAACACTTTATCCCCAACATATGAAGAATTAGCAAGATAAATACGGTATGCATTCATTAAATTGTGGTTAACAAGAAATATTTGCATAGCCAACTGGGAAAAATTACCTTTTGAATATTTGCAATTTGGCTTTTTGGCAAATAGCTTTATTGACGAGTTTTTGAAGTAAAAAAAACACTTTATTTACGCTGATAGAAAGGGGTGAAATGAAATTAGAATTTATTAGGAAGAGAGATAGATTTTTACGGGCTCATAACTAGTCTTCAGAGGATGAGATTTTCGTTTATCACATTCAGTGAAAAGAAACTTCTCAGCAATATATATCAGCTGTAATTTACAGGTTAAGGAATTAACTTTGGCATGTGAGATTCCAGTGTGGTAATCTACAAAATTAAAATTTCGTGTGACTGGGAATGGAATCTGAGAATAGAAATCCATAAGATTTATCCAGTAACGAATGTAACTAATTCTCGAAAATAAACCAATTTGCTTGACCCACGAGCTTTACCATACACTATCCCTCACCTTGTTGTGCTAGATGAATTCCTTGTTGTGCTAGATGAATTCCTGTGAAGATGCCACGTAAAATATTGAAAATAAACTTAGACCACCCAGGCGAGATGTTGCCTCTGGGCAGTCTCGGCGCCAAAAGAGAGCGTCTCCTTGTTGTGCTTCGTGACGTCATCTGTAGGAGACATTCCTAGAGCAGTAATTGGCTCTGATTTCATTTTAAGGACTATTTTAGTGGTGGTCCCTGGCAGGCAATTATAGCAGAGATGCAAGGGAGAGACAGTAGTTTTAGGTGCAACAAGTGGAAGCAAATAAAATAAAACGAGAATACTAATGAAAAGTTAGGTTACTGGTTCTGTGTTTCTTTTTAATTTTCTTGGCCCGGAGCAGGCAGAAAAATAGGGGCAGCCTTTATATTGGGGCTATACTTCTACACGTACAAGAAGAGTAACTAAGCTATTTAAAATTAGCTATAAGCAAAAATACAAATTTACAAATTGCAAATAATCATAATCTGCGAAAGTCAAGAAGTGGGAATTAATTTTTTTAGTTAGAAAATAACAGTTATATTAAAGGGAATTATTTTAAATTTTTTTAGTTAGAAAATAACAGTTATGTTACTAATTTAATTAATAAGGCATCTAACAGCCTCTGTTGACATTGAGCGAAACACTCTGTCACAATATACAAAATAAAAAAAATAGTAAAAGAGAAAGCTAAAAGAAAAGAAAAAAAAATTAAGAAAATAAGACAGCTGTACTACTTGGCAACTTAACTCAGTACTGTTGACAGGTGTATATTTGGTATTTATTTAATTATTCAATTATTTCGAGTATCAAACTAATTAACAAGTATGCATGTGTAAGCGTATGTAGGGGTTTATACTTGTGAATGTGTATGTAGGTTTATATATATGTGTGTGGTTGTGTTTACCCATATATATATATATATATATATATATATATATATATATATATATATATATATATATATATAATATATATATATATATATATATATATATATATATATATATATATATATATATATATATATATAATATATATATATATATATATATATATATATATATATATATATATATATATATATATATATATATATATATATATATATATATATATATATATATATATATATATATATATATATATATATATATATATATATATATATATATATATATATATATATATATATAGTGACACCAGGATGGGCCAAAAATTAATTAAATAAAACAGCCTTTATCGGGCCTGGGCACGTAGAATACATAAAGTAAAGAGAAACAGAGATGGAGAGTGCAATGACCTGTCAGATGTGAAGGGATTATAAAAGATGTGTAATGAATATCCAAAAATATTCATTGTAGCTGTAAGCATAGAAAAAGAACCGTAACCGAAGGAGGACTTATTATCGAATTGTCCTGGGCAGACCTATTTAAGTTAAAAACTTTCAGTTGTAGTATCGCAAAGGGCGGCACGAGGATGCAAACGTTTTGGCGCCTCCGTATCAACTGATGCACCCTCGCATGGTATTTCCTTGATAATATTATATCGATAGTTTGTTTGCTGTTTGTTCTTAATGCTTCTTTTCAATTCTCTTCATAATATTCAATTGCATTAAGTGGTAGAAGAGGAGGAGGATGCGGTAGAACAAACCTCTAACCAAAACGTTTTGCCGCTTCCGTATCAGCTGATGCTTATCACTATTTAGGTACAATATCTTACTCATAAAATACTTATTTACTCACTCTATTTGGGGTTTATCTAATTTTCAGGTTTATGGTATTATTGTATTAATATTCATTGGCTCTAAACATTATTCTATCTTCTTTACATCTTGACCATGCTGAATGAAATCTTAGCGTAAACAAAGTCAGCTGAGAGAAAAAGAAAATTGTACAATTATTTACAAAGAAAACATATATCGTACTGTACATGGGAAACTTAAATGAAATATATAAATTCTCTACATGCTATTTCCCTGATGATATTATATTGAAAGTTTGTTTGCTGTTTGTTCTTAATGCTTTTTTTTCAATTCTTTTCATAATATTTGATCACATTAAGCGGTAGAAGAGGAGGAGGATGCGGGAGAATGAACCTCTATCTGCAAACGTTTTGGCACTTCCGTATCAGCTGATACACCCTTGCATGCTATTTCCCTGACAATATTATATCGCAAGTTTGTTTGCTGTTTGTTCTTAATGCTTTTTTCAGTTCTCTTCAAAATATTCAATCGCATTAAGCGGTAGAAGAGAAGGAGGATGCGGGTGAACGAACCTCTATCTGCAAATGTTTTGGCGCCCGTATCAGCTGATACACCCTCGCACGCTATTTCCCTGACGATATTATATCGCAAGTTTGTTTGCTGTTTGTTCTTAATGCTTTTTTTCAATTCTCTTCATAATATTCGCTTGCATTAAGGGGTAGAAGAGGAGGAGAATGCGGGAGAATGAACCTCTAACCAAAATGTTTTGCCGCTTCCGTATCAGCTGATACTTATCACTATTCAGGCACAATATCTTAATCATAAAATATTTACTTACTCACCCTATTTGGGGTTTATCTAATTTTCAAGATTATAGTATTATTAATATTCCTTGGTTCCAAACATTATTCTATCTTCTTTACATATTGATCATGCTGCGCGAAATATTAACGTAAACAATGTCAGCTGAAAGAAAAAGAAAATGTATACAATGCATTACAAAGGGTAAAACGTATATCATACTCTACATGGGAAACTTATATGAAATATATAAATTCTCTACACGCTATTTCCCTGACGATATTATATCAAAAAAAATTTTATTGTTTGTTTTTAATGCTTTTTTTTAAACTTCACAATATCACGTTCATATAAATTTACGCTTGCCCGTTGTTATTAATATAGTAAGGGTAGTTTGTTAACAGTGCAGGGAGGGTTTATACAGTAAAGGTAAAAATAAATGTAAAATAAATTTAATATAAATGGTGCTCCTACTTTGCGGAACTGAACCCCAACCATAAACGAGGGAGCACTGTATATATTATATGCTGTCAAGTATTCATATGATATAATATGTAAAATCTAAATTTTTTTTCTATTTACAGCCAACTAGTATGAATGAGGATTTCTTTGTGAAAAGTAATGATGCTCATTATTTACTGCGACCGGAAACTATAGAATCATTGTGGTATATGTACCATTTAACAGGAAATAAAACTTACCAGGATTGGGGTTGGCAGATGTTCCAGGTAAGACGTCGTATTTTTTTTTTCTATGGAGATGTTGATGAATAGATATTGAGTCAGTTTCATATATTGAAATAAAAAATATAAGTTTAATATTCAAATGAGGCTTGAAAATCAATTTGTAACTCACTGAACCTGTTAAACATTATATTTCTTTGCATTATATTACAGTATGTACATTTCTTTTTTATCTTTTTCATAGGGTATTGAGACATATTGCAAAGTAGAGAACGGCTATACATCTATAGGCAATGTCAAAAGCACAGTCAGTACAAAGCCAAAGGACAAGATGGAGTCTTTCTTTTTGGGTGAAACCCTAAAATATTTATACCTACTATTTATGGATGACCAAAGTATTTATAGCGTAGATAAGTGGGTGTTTAATTCAGAAGGACATCCACTTCCAACATATACTCACTAGTCATATTATGTCATGTTCCACACAGATTACTTATTTAGTCATGAATTCAAAAGGATTACTGGAAGGTTTGCCTGTGAGGGTTGTGTCCAAACGAGCTATACATGGACCCAATTTAGAATATATTATAATTTTAC
>JAXCGZ010000075.1:127500-147500 GCA_037179515.1 Halocaridina rubra | reverse complement strand
TTTCTTTTTCTTTCCAACTAATGGTGGTGGCTGCCAAGCTAGGTTCTCCAAGAGAAGCTATTTGATAAGGAGCATCAAACCTAAAGAGAATACTATCATAACAGTACATCCTTTTAAGTCAGGCTAACATACTGAGGAATTATGTATTTTAAAAGGCACCATTAAATTTAACTTGCAAGAAAATTATGTCACATTTCTAATCAAGTGTTGAAATTTTACTTGCTTGAGATACGTAGTAAACATCCAAACCAGCTTATCACCTACCATATACAGAGCATATGTTTTTTTAAAACTTTTATATCTGATATAAAACAAATTCTGTATGCTCTATTGATAATTTTTTTTTTTTACAGAAAATGGCCAGAACTATCCAATTTAGTGAGGGTAGAAAAGTAGACGTATGAGTTTCATGAGACTTGTTAATACCTTTTAGTTGTGTCGTATAATACATGTGTTTAGCATTTAATTTCTAAAAGAGATTCATGGACACTAATATTATTAGTTTAGAATTGGGGGGATTTTCCTGGTTTTAAGGCTTAGCTATGGAATTTAGCTAATTTAATAATATAAAATTTGTTTGGTTTCTATGGTGCAAGGTTGTCATCTCAGGATTTTACTTTTAGTATAGAACATGGTTTCCATGTGTGCTCTTCATTAAACAGAATAAAAAGTTCTTTATATTTAGTATTCCATTAGAGACCTGTGATGGTGTTTAACATGACCATAAAACTATTGCCTTTCAAAACTAACCATAAAGAAAGGGCAGGTTCATACACAGCATATTCAGACAATAGCAATTGATCTTATATGTTGTATACTGTATACTCACTGTTATGTTATATGATGTGTGATTTTATGTTTTATCAACTCTGTTTATCCTGTTCAAGTCCGTTACTTTGATATAAGGATTAATATCAGAAGGTCAAGAGCTACCTTGTTTATATGGTGATGCTGATGTTGTTGCTTTAATTTGTTGATTGCTTCATGTATGGTTACCCTTGATGTAGAGAAAAGGAAGAACTACTACTATCCATATGCTCTCTGTTTACTGCAAAGAAGAAAGAACTCTATATCCATCATAAAATGCTCATTCAACAACAAATTCCATTTAGTGCATGATTACTATCAATTTGTTTAGAGTAATGATTCTGTACTTGAGGACCAAAGAGTCCATGTGAATACGTTAAAAACCTGAGTGGTTCATGAAATTATGCAAGTTGCTAATATAATATTTGCTTTGAGTTCCTTCCTGTTTCAGTGCACATAGTATTTCTGCTCCTCGTTTGAGAGGAGCGAGGTAAGATTGTTTACTGTCATAATTATACATACTGTAGGATATCACAATAATATTATGAAATGTGCAGCAACATTCCTATAATCCATGACAATGTCTGAAATTTAAAATCGATAGAGGAACTACATATGTTGGATTTGGTATGTAAACTTTTTATGTGATTATCGTAAAATGCAGTGCAAGTAGAACAGTAAAATAAGCACAAACAATATGATTTAATTAACAGGTAGTACTATAAGTTTGTTAAAATTCAGCAATTAAATGTTTTGGTAGTAATTTCAACAGAACATATCTTAATATATGTTTGATTTATCATAAGCTGATCATAGTTAATATAATTTGTATGAACTTTAAAGAAAAGGCATTAAAAATTATTCATATTGTGGTAAGACATGTATATAATTCAGGACTTTCTGTGGAATATTGAAGTGAAATCATATAGTGAAATGCAATCAGAGAAGTACAAAGATATTATGTGTCTTCACTGTGATTTTATAATTACAGGGGCAGTGATTACAGAATCTAATACAGGGCTGTGCGTGGGTTTATGATCTTACTTTCTCTTCGTTTCTATATAGTATTATAGGTATATCTGGAGAGTAGACTTTGTGTATATTTGGAGTGTCTTTTACTTCAATCAGTAGACATAGAAAGATTTTTGGCCCTCTTGATAAGAATTTAAATGTTGTGCCAATTCCTTTTATTTCTGTATATTACACAGAGTTGAGTCTCTAATCTAAAAATGTCTTTATTGAAGTAAAACACTCTAAACTGTTACTGAAATGGTTAAATATGTCAAACTTACATTAATTTAAATTTTTATGGAAGAGATTGCCTCGGATCTCAGAAAATTAAATATAGAATAGAGACTGCATTTACCATTATCAATTTTTATTTTTTGATGTCAGAAAATATAGGAACAATAAGATCTGAAATTCTCAAGATATATTTTTTGCTTGGTCAGTATTATGTTTTACTTTGGATCTGTGAATATACAATAAGTCCACTTCCTTCAGGAGACTTTAAACAGTTTTGCGTTATGCACTAATATCTCTTGGGAATTTATGTTCTTGAAAAAGTTAATATTTATTCTTTATGTATTATTGTTCATCTTTCATATACTGTATGTTTGTTCCAGAAAGGCAATCTTGTAAATTCTCAATCATTTACACGTAAGTAGTAATTCATGCTGGTATCTTTTTAATGATATTACTTTGAAGAATTAGATAAATTATTTCCTATACTACAGTTTTATTTTCATTAGAAGTCTGGTCATTTTATATATATATATATATATATATATATATATATTATTATATATATATATATATATATATATATATATATATATATATATATATATATATATATATATATATATATATATATATATATATATAAAAGTTTTGTATATACTTCCATTATCTTTTAACTAATTTCAATTGAGGAGCCACTTATATTTATTTTTAGCCACCCTGCTGGCTTCAGCAGGATATGGCATAATTTTAATTTTTTTTATCAGTATACATTCATTATTATTGGTATATTTCTTCTTCTTATTATTATTATTATTATTATTATTATTATTATTATTATTATTATTATTATTATTATTATTATTAAATATTGTTATTATTACTATTAAATTTCCTTTCAATTATGGTTAGTGAATTACTATCCACGAGGAATCTATATGATGAAAGAATAGAGTAAAAGCTTAGTAATTTGTTGAATTTGATTTCATGCTCTGAAACAATCAAGAGAACCAGTAAGAAATGGAAATGAAAGGATGATATTTTACATGAGTGTTGCATACATGAATGTGCACAGTATTCTATGACTGAGAAATGTTGTGATACTGGAAAGCTCTTTAATAAGAAGGCACTTGGTACCTTGGCAAAAAGCAAAACAGAGTTAAAAGGGGGAGGGGGAATATATTTTGGAGTAGAACACCACAAGTGAACTGTGAAAGTAAGGCCACCGAGTACCTAGCTGCTCTGTGATGCAAAGGATAGTGAAGAAATGGAAAGCAATAATGCAAAAAAGTATTGTGAAGATGAGGAACATAAATAAACTGCAGATAGTTGGAGGGAGAAGATTACTTTAGTAAAGAGGCTGACACAGTTGGAACTTGAAACGTTTAGAAACCAAAATGACAGGATATGTGTTAAGACGAAAGTAGTATATAGAAATTTTAGGGAATACTCTTAAATTAGAGGTAGGTCAAGAAGAAGACAGGATTGAGTAAGATTTACTTAGGAAAGGCATGGCATTCAAAATATTATATGCTATGTGAAGATGCAAGGTGAATTGTTTCAAAATACAGCATATATCTATAATCTTATGTACTGACTTTCTCTCTTATTCAGTGCTAATGGTTTTCAGAAAGCATGGGCAGTCCAATTGTACTAAGTGCTCGATGATTCAGGAGAGAGAATTTTAACCTTTGATGCCCTGCATATCAAAGGATACAGAAAAGGGAAATCCTTATTAGTGAGAGAGAGAGAGAGAGAGAAGAGAATGAATTCTATTCTCTTATCTCCAATGTGCTGGAGGAGGGTAATGAAAAGTAAGGGGCATAGAGGGAACAAGAAGTACCAACTTCCATGAATTTCGTGTATTGCTATGAAACAGCTGCTAAGATACATATAATACAAAGGGTAAGAAGAAGTCTCAATATTATTGTCGCAGGGAGTCCTTAGAGAACGTTGTTCCGAGTTACGTCGTTTCGCTGTTACGTTGGAGGCCAATATAAAATCAATAAATTATTAATAAATTAATTTTTCGACCTACCTGAGTGATGCAGTAAATCAAACCGCGTTCGCTGAACAATTTGTGAGCATGGCGAAAGAATACACATTTATTTATTTGTATATATGTTTAGTTATATCGAAGGACTATATTGAATTTTAAAAAAATACCAAACACATAGCTGTAAATAAGATTTTATTTGAAATGCACATGAATACACTTTATCAAGTTAATGTTTTATTTATATATTTGTTTATATATTTGGTTATATTGAAGGATTATATTGAATTTAAAAAAAAATACTAAACAGCCGTAAATACGATTTTATTCGAAATAGTTTGTTGAATGTTGTGTAAGAATACAGCGGCATGCGGCATTTCAAAAAGAAGAAAAAGTACGACCACTCAGTCTCTTCCCGCCCACCACATTTTGCCTCGTGTTTTATCTACTCTCTCGTTTGTTTCGCTTGTGTTCGGTCGTTACTGACATTACTATGTCTCCCAAGCATGTTGGTGATAGTTCTGATGGCAGTGCTATGAAGAAAAGAAAAGCCATCACCATGGAAATTAAAATTGAAATAGTAAACCGTGCTGAAAAGGGAGAAACTTCTACAAACATTGGCTGAAATCTTGGATTAGCCCTTCCGACTGTGGCCACGATCATTAAAGACAAAGATCACATCCGTGACCACGTTAAAGGTTCGACTTCTATGATGTCCTCTGTGTTCACTAGGCAGTGTAATCGCCTTATGGTCGAGCTGGAGAGATAACCAGTGCTTTGGCTTGTAGACCAGAATCTAAGGTGTATCCCAGTAAGCCTCATGATTATACAGGGAAAGGCTAAAATGTTGTTTGAAGCCTGGAATTGAGAAAAGGGGGAAGGGAGTGCTGGTTAAGAGTGTGTGGCTAATAGGGGTTGGTTTAATAATTTTAAGGCTTGTGCTAATTTGCCTAACTTGAGAGTGCAAGGCGAAGCTGCTAGTGGTGATGAGAAAGCAGCAAAAAAGTTTCCTATTGCTCTGGCTGAGATAATAAGGGAGGGGGATTACAGTGCCGAACAGGTATTTAACGTGGATAAGACTGGCTTATTCTGAAAACATATGCCTAGTCGTACATACATCGCCAAGGAGGAGAAGACAGTAGCAGGCCACAAAATCAGCAAGGAGAGGCTGACTTTGCTTTTGGGGGCTAATGCTGCTGGAGACTGTAAGCTGAAGCCCTTGTTGGTTTATTTGGCATAAAACCCAAGGGCACTCAAGGATGTTTGAAACAGTCAACTGCCAGTTATCTGGAAGTCAAACAAGAAGACTAGGACAACCGTTCAAATATTTGAGGACAGGTTCAGCAACCATTTTGTGCCTGAAGCGGAGAAGTGCTGTGCTTCCAAGGGTCTGCCTTTTAAGGTGTTGCTAATCCTGGACAATACCCTTGGTCAACCTTCCCATTTGAATGACTTTCATCCTAATGTAAAGGTGGTTTACCGTCCACCTAATACCACTTCCCTATTACAACCAATGGATCAGGGGGTTATTGCCTCTTTCAAGGCCTACTACCTCTGAAGGATAATCGCTATGGCTCTCAGAGCAACTGAGAAGGATAAGAACTGACTCTCATGGACTAATGGAAGTTGTACAATATACTTCATGCTGTGAAGAATATTGCTGATGCTTGGGAGGAAGTGATGCAAACACTCTTGAATGGGGTTTGGAAAGAAGCATACCCCTAATTTGTGAACACTTCCGAGGCTTTAAGGAGACAGTTGTGGCTGTAACCAAGAACGCTGTTGTCATGATTAAGGTGCTTGAGTTGGAGGTGGAGGCTGATGATGTAAAGGAGCTTCTGCAATCTCATGGCAAGGAGTTATCTACTGAGGACCTCATTCAACTGGAGAAGCAGATGATTGAAGAGGAGGAAGAACTACCAAATCCAGAGCCCAAGAGATTCACCACAAAGGAATTGGAAGAAACGTTTGCCCTAGCAGAGGAATTGTTGGCAAAGCTCGAGGTTCAGGACCCCAATGTTGCCAAGTACACTAAGGTCGAGAGAGGGATCAGTGATGCCCTGCGGTGTTACAAGGAAATATGTGAGGAGAAGAAGAGGGCATCCTTCCAGACTCGCCTTGACCAGTTCTTCATGAAGGTAGAGCCTCACCAACAGATCCTGTACCTTTTACCTCAGATGCCTCTACCTCTATAGACTCACCTGCTCCAGTATCTCCATCATCTGCTGTATATTCTTTAACTTCTCCAGACTCACCTGCCCCAGTCTCCTCAGCACTTGGCTCTCCTTCTTCCACCTCCTAATAAGCCTGTCTCACCCGCCCTTGCAATGCCCCTTCCAATGTGCTAGCCAACCACACGAGTAAAGGTAAGCAATAATGTATTGTACTGTAGTGTAATTTTACTATTTTTATGTTTTAGATACACAGGTAAAGGTGAGCAATACTGTTAAGTTTAAATTTGCAAGTTTTATGTCTTAGATTAAGAACTTAGATTATTTTTCTATGTTTTAGAGTATTTTTAACATTGGTTTTGGGACCTAGGTTTGAATTTTGGTCTTTATCGTCTTGTGTCAGCTGTCAGGAATGGAACCCTGACGTTAAACAGGGACCCACTGTATTATTATTACAGTTGTAACCAACCCACTGAATACACGGGGCCATGGCATCCTGTGAAAAAGAAATATCATTTTTATAATTATTATTAATAACTACCCTTATATGTTGTGCATGTCATAGGCTTTGACTAAAAGAGATAAGGGAATGTAAAATTTGCAGTTTCACCCATCAACGCATTTTATTATTATGAAAAAACTAGCAAAAGAACAGGTGAGGATGTTGGTTAGAGAAGTGTAAATCCCAGCCTCAGTTGTTGCTACCCCTATGGCTTTGGCAGCACAGTATATGATATTTGCTATGTAAAAATTTCCTTACATTATTATTCTAAAAGTTTCATTAAGGATATGCTTTCAGCTAATGTATGGTGTTCTTTTAGTGATGTTATCATTCCTTACTATTATGTCCTAGCATTCCATGATGTGCCAAAGGGCAGTCAAGTGGGGAATATACTCTTCATTAGCGATTTGGGATCATATTTGTGTGCGTATAATACATCAGTATTAACTACATATCTGTCTATTATAGCATCGTTTCGGTTAATGTAATGTTAACTCATAAAATATAATAATGAGCGTTTTAAATTGTTAGTTGAAATGATGAAAAAATCTTGCTCGTGCTAGACACAGTTTAAGGTTCCAAGATATTAAGCCCATATAATAATTTGTCGATGCTAGTTTCAATGTATTATATAGGAAAACAATCTCAAAAATGGACTTTAGGGTCAAAGTTCTCTGTGTAATGAGAGTGGTCTTAAAAGGATATCATTGTAATTCAGCTAAATTATACTCCAAGTCCACATAACACTTATCAAAATGTACAGACAAAAGAGAGACATTAAAGTTTATATTTCTTAACTTTTGGAGTCTTATGTTTTTAACCGATTGAAATCATAAATATTGTAATGTTATGTGTAAGACATTAAATTTATGTATGATATTTATATAAATTTCTTAGTTAAGAAGAGAAATAAAGTCTCAGAAAGTTCAGAAGCAGTTTGTATATTACTATTAATATTCTTTTTTAAGTATTTCTTGATATATTTAAGTTAAAAAAAAAATTGTTTCATAAATAGAATAATATGTATTGCTACTGTCAAGGGGGATTTCTAGTTTTTGATATGGATGGCTTTCTATAATATAAGTTGCTCCTGTCACACATAATTTTAACCCAACACTTACACTCTAAAAATTCATTAATGCCTACATATTTTGTCACTTCAACAATGCCAACACATTTTGCCAATTCACTACATAACTACATTTTTTGCCATCATGTCATTATTTAAATTATCCATTCCAAGAGTATTACAAATTACTTTATTTTCAGTATAATATTTATACTGATTCATATACATAAACTGATATATCTAAACTAATGGATAACGCTGTATATACTCATCAGATATAAGGTGTAATTCCTTTCCCCATTTATTATGATCCCACGTGCATGTATCATATGTAAGTCAATTATGGAAAATACAATTCATTGTACTCATAAATATATAAAGAAAAACACATAATTACGTTCATAGAGCCATGCTGGTTAAAGTGAAGGTTACAATTCCATGTTTGTAAAAGTGTATTGTATAGATAGACTGTATTTATAAAAAATATGGTTCTAATAAATGGAATAACAATATTATTACTTTTCACTAAGTGATACCTTAATACTTAGATACGAAGTGGTACATGTAAAACTCGTTGTAGATGAAAAGCTAGAAAGCTGGAAAGAATGGCAGACGATGAATGGGGAGAACAAGTGTTCTAGGTTTTCAAAAGAATGTGAAGTTTTACTGGAATGAGTTTAATAGGAGTACTAAAAGTTATGGTGGAAGATTGGGAGATATCGAAGGGAAGGCAGGAGAGTTGGTTAAGCGATATAATATTGGATTTGAGAATGGAAGCACAGCTTGGCAGAGTATTCTGAAGATTTGTGAGTAGAAAGATGAATTATTATCTGTTAAATGAGAAAACAGATAATAAGAAGGGTAGGGAAAAGGTTATTGAATTAATTGTGATGACTGTATATGATTTGTTTGCGAGATGGACAAGCATTAGTGAATTGGCAAAAGTAAGTACATATCACCGTGTAAGTTCATATCAAGGACAATGAATATATATTAGATTGTTCTAACTACAAGAGGATCAGTCTAATGAGCTTTGTGCATGCTGTAAGGGCAAGTCCTAGTTGAATGGTGACTTGCCATAGGTATTAAATGGAAATAATATTGTGGGTTTAAATAAGGTCGAGGCTATGTAGTGTCTTCTTAGTAAAGTATGTGTGCGAAATTTTTATGCATGAATGGAACTAATATTGTGGGTTCAGATAAGTTGAAGCTGTGTAGAGTAATTGTCTACCGTGAAAAAATGTGTGAGAAATTTTTTGAGAAAGATGGGGTGGGAGGAAAGCTGCTGTAGGTCAGAGTGTGGAAATCGTGAGCAGTTTGAGGTAAAGGCTAGGTTAAGACAAGGAGGCATTGTGACTTGTGAATAATGTAATGGAGCTAGAATGATGGGGAAGAGAAGAAAAAATTGGAAATTGAGTATGGTAAGTTGTTATTCATTGATAAAACTGAATTAGTGGTGAGGCAAAGACAAAACTAGAAAGGCTGTCAGAGGAGTTTGTCAAGGTATGTTGGAGGAGATTACAATTCATATGAAGTGAGGTGATGGGAGGTGGTATCAATGCAGAGTTAAGATTCTTTGTAGATGAGATTGAACAATGCAACACTGGAGAGGTTGAGATATATTTAAGAGAGAACATATTTGCAAATATCAGTCAGGAAGTAAATGTATTTGAAAGAATTCAAAGTATTCTTTAGCATGCTCATCACTACAATTCGGATGTCTTTATTATTGAATATATTAAGTTTTACTTATTTCACTAAATATTGAGTAACTGACATAAATGTGTAAATCAGGTCATTTTTATATGCATTATTCTTGTTTTTACTTATTGTATATTTGGTTATTTGAATAGAAATATCATTTATGAAATTCCTGCATAAACATTTCATCTAAAACAAATATTACCATATAATACACCCTTCAGTTTAAAAGCTTTATATATCCATTGGATAAATATTATGCTGATTTTCAGTTCCACAGATGCTCACCGAATGAACTTCCCCAGCTCTGAACAAATATTGTAAGGAAACTGTCAATCTTCTCCTCACTCTGCTTACTTCAAGGTCTTCCTGATTGGGGTTTTTTCCTTTATGGATCTGATTTCCATAAACTTCTGGTGAATGTCAACAATTTTATTTCTATCCAGTGCATAATTCTGTCTGTAGAATGTCTGGAATTATTGCTGGACTATGATAACAGATTGAAAAACCTCCTGCCATGCAGCGATATTACACCTCTGCCCTAGAATCAGCATGGTAGCAGAGGAAAACGGCTCAAAACTTCAAAATATGTGTAAAACAATTCTCAACTACTGAGTAAGTGTTTACCACAAAATGAATGTCAATGGTCGATTATATAGATATTTATACCATTGCTCTTCCTCCCAATAAAAAATCAGGGTGCAGTCATGAATTGTCCTGATCTTATCTTTATAAACCTATAAAAACTCCCCAAGCTGTGTCTTGATCTTTTTTTTTTAAACTTGATTTTATCTTCATAAAAATTCCCCAGGATGCACTGTGCACTACACTTATGTCCACAAAACTAAATATAGAATAAATTTTTTGATTAATAAAGTAAGTCTGCACTTTGAAGCTGCTGTCGTTTTCCTCTCCTGCCACTGATTTGCATGTTGGTGATTCATCAGAGTGACTCATCCCATCTCTGCTTCGCCTCACCCTGTCAACTTCTCTGCAAGATCGTCCTTCAAAAGAATACCCAACTAACTCTTTAGGCTGCCACCATCCTCTACGGTGGATGCCTTAGCATGGTTTTGAAGGGCGTGAGATCGCATCTGAGCCTATAAAAGGAGGCTTTGTCCACAAGACCCAGCCTGAAAACAACTTCCTCTATATCTTGAAAAGGTTGGAGACTCCAAGGGGACTAAATCCCCTACGCCTTACTGTGAGCATACCATCTCCAAAGGTTCATTCTCCGCGGCCAACAGAGCTACCCGAATCATCTCCCTCAGCACATAAGCTCTGGGAGACTAGTGTCCTAGCACTGCAACCGACAATTGCAGAGTGGGAGAGAACTGGAGCCCTCACCACGTAACATCCAAGAAATAATAATGGAAAGTTAGACAGAAGCATGGCGATCCATGGTGGCCCCCGTCATATATATATATATATATATATATATATATATATATATATATATATATATATATATATATATATATATATATATATATATATATATATATATATATATATATATATATGTTTGTTTGCGATTACCTAATTGTGTTTACGGGAAAGAGCCCATAGCTCGTATCTTCCCGTCTCCTCATCGCTTCCATTTTCTACTTAGTGATACTTATCATACATGTCCTTAAAACTATGGATTGAGAAAGCATTAACTACCTCCTCGCTTAGCGAATTCCAATAATCAACTACTCTTACACTGCAAAAGTATTTCCTTCAATCCTGCAGAGAAGTTTTCTTATGAAGCTTCAAACTATGACCTCTAGTTCTAGAGCCTGCCATATCAAAATATCGATCCCTATCCACTCTATCATAACCATGAAGAAATTTAAAGACTGTTACCATATCCCCCTTCAATCTTCTAGCTTCGAGTGATGGTAAGTCTAAGTCCCTCAGCCTCTCATTATAACTGAGATTACGCATTTCTGGCACCAGTTTCGTGGCATGTCTTTGAACTTTTTCAAGCTTAGCTATGTGCTTTTTCAAGTGCGGATTCCAAAAGGGGGCTGCATATTCGAGTTTTGGCCTCACATAGCTTACATAAATATTTGTGAACATTTCCTTGTCCATGTGCCTGAAGGCTACCCTTACATTTGATAAGAATGCATATGCTGCCCTTACTATGCCATTTATATGTATTTCTGGAGACAAACCTGCTAGTATGTTTACTCCTAGAACTCTCTCATTTTCTGTCTCTTGAAGTTGCACTCCAGCCACCGAGTAGTCAAGCTTAGGCCTTCTTGCACTTGTACCCATTCTCATTACCTTACATTTTGAAGTATTGAATTTCATTAGCCACTTTTCTGACCACTCATGCAGACTATTTAGAGCTTCCTGAAGTTCTCTACCATTGTTTTCGTTTCCTACTTTCTTCACAATCTTTGCATCATCTGCAAACATATTCATGAATGAATTTACAGACTCTGATAGGTCATTTACATATACAAGGAACAAAAGTGGCCCTAAAACTGAACCCTGTGGAACTCCACTACTAACTCTTCTCCATTCAGACACTGAGTGTCTTACCCTAACTCTCTGTTCCCTTCCTTCTAAGTAAGTTTTTATCCATTCCAAGACATTTCCACCTATTCTAGCCATTGCTTGCAGCTTCCTAATAAGTCTCCCATTTGGAACAGTGTCAAACCCTTTCTGGAAGTCTAGGAATATGCAATCTTTCTTGTAAGATTCGGCTTACCTCATCATAAAATTCTAATTAGTTTGTTACTGTTGATCTACCTTCTCTGAAGCCATGTTGCCTCATTGACAAAAAGTTGAAGGATTCCAAGTGAAGAGAGATATGTTTCCTTAGTAGTTTCTCCATAACTTTGCAAACTATGCTGGTCAAGGAAACTGTTCTATTGTTCAGAGCCGTATCCCCCCTTCCCCTTTTGGAGATAAGTATCACGTTTGCTTGTTTCCAGCATCTTGGAATCTCCCTTGACTCCAGTGACTCTTTAAATATGATACTTAGTGCCACTGATATTGAGTTTGTGCATTTTTTAAGTACATGAGGGGATATGTTATCAGGACCTGTAGCTTTATGAACATCTAACTACATCAGCGCTTTGCATACCTCTGTGGCTGTAAGGTTGATGTTCTCTAATACTGTCCCTTGAGCTTCTATCTCTGCAATCTGAGGGGGTGGGGTGTTTTCTACTGTAAATACTGACTGAAACTTTTTATTCAATTCTTTGCAGATCTCTTCATCCGTCTCAGTGATGCTTCCATCCGCTCTCTTAAGCCTTAAAACCTGTTCTTTTACCTTCAGTTTTCCTCTGATAAAGCTATGGAAAAGCTTGGGATTTTCTTTAGCCTTCCTGGTGATGTCCCTTTCATAGTCTCTCTCTGCCTCTCTTCTTTTACTTAGGTAGTCATTTCTTGCTCTTTTGTAGGTTTGCCAGGCATTTATGTTTTTTCTCCTCCTATACCTTTTCCAGCATTTGTCTCTCCACTCCTTAGCTCTTTTACACTCATTATCAAACCATTTCACTCTGGCATGAATTACACCTACTTTTTTGACAGGTATGCAGCAATCTACTATCTTCCCATATTTCTCACAAAAGATGTCATACATTTCTTGTACAGATTTGATGGGAAAATAAGGTTCTCTAGTCAATAACTGCAAAAAGCTCATTCATTTTGATGTAATCTCCTTTCGGATTGCTCCTCCTCATGTCCTCAGTGCCTCTACTCTCAGGCAGAATATCTTCAATGATATACTCCATCAACAACAGACAGTGGTCACTCTTTCCAATTGGTGGTTCATACTCAATTTTTTCAATATCCAACACATTATCTGTGAATACTAGTTCAAGTAGTGATGGCTCATCCCCACCCCTGGCCCTCGTTGGTTCCATAACATGTTGATGTAGGAAATTCCCTTGTATGCAATCTAGGAATCTTGCCCTGAATGAGTCCTCACCACTGTGTGGGTCAAGATTTATCCAATCTATCTCTTTATGATTAAAATCTCCCATAATCAAAATCCTACATTTTTTTTCCCGTGTCATGTTAACAACTGAGTTTATATGACTTCAATAGTACCTATATGACATTCCTCATAAACTTCTAGCCTATTCTGGTTCCTTGGTGGGTTATCTACAACAGTTATTATAATGCTCTCTGACCCAGTATTTATGCGAGCAACAAGAAATTCCTTGAACTCACTTTCTATAGTCAAGTTTATTTCTTCAACTTGAATCCTTTCACTTATGAGCAGTGCTATCCCTCCACCAGTCCTCTCAGATCTTTCAACCCTTAATATTCTGAAGCCCTTAGGAAAACCTGTGACACTGTTTATATCCTCACTCAACTTAGTCTCTGTAATTGCTACTGTCAAATATGATATTTATAATCATGCAAAGTTATTTATTTTAGTTTAGTTACGCCTCATTTAAGCATCAGCTGGCATCCGTTTTCTTTAGTTTGCAGGCCTTTAAATGTTCCTAAATTATTTCACATATAATTTTTTGCACTTTATTCATAGTAATAATTTATTAGGTAATTATTTATTCTTTAGTAGTTAATTAGGAAAATTATGAAAATAATATTTATGATTTACTGATGTAAAAGAAAGACTGTTTTTGTTAAATGTTAGAATGCTTTATTTTGTTTATAACACTGTATTGTTTTACGAAGAATATAGAGATGAAGAAAAAGGCTGCTGTTTGTTTAAAAACCCTTGCCTTCTAAATTTATGTTTTTGCTATTAAGTGAATATCAGTAATTGATATTATGGTGCCCAGACCCGGGAATTCTTTAGTATCCGGTAAGAACTATTAGTAATATTTTAGCAGCTGTCATCCACTAGAAAATAGATAATGGAGCAGCTTAAGAAGGCTAAGGCAGCAGCAGATGGGTGGTTGACTAGAGTTAGCAAGAAAATAGATAGTTTACTAGCCAGGGATCCACCACCTACCTCTAGTGAGATAGTAGAAGCCCTAGATGAATTTGATAAAAGACTTATGAAACTAGAAGAAGTGCAAAATCAAATTGAATTAGAAATAGATTCTGATCAATTAGACAGTTATCTAGACCAGGCAGATGCAGCTAGACAGAAGGCTAGGCATACCAGGTTGCAGTGTGCCAATAGACTTAAAGAAATTTCAGTATGTGATAATGACAATGATTCTACAGTTTCTGGAACGTCCTCAGTTCATGCAAAACTTCCTAAATTAGAATTACCTAGATTTAATGGTGAAATTACCCAGTGGCAGAGTTTCTGGGATCAATTTTCCTCCCATATAGATGATACAAATCTGCCTACTATTAGCAAGTTAACATATCTGTTGTCATTGTTAGACGGTCCTGCTAAGGATGTGGTGGAAGGAGTACCACACACTAGTGCCAGCTATAAGACAGTCGTCGATCTACTTAAGGAGAGATTTGGAAAACCTGAATGCATTATTCATGCACATGTTCAGGCTCTTCTTTCTCTGCAAGTACCAACAGAGCAAGGTAAGAATTATATTACCCAATTGTGGAGACTTCATGATGAGGTGATAAAGCATACAAGAAGTTTGGATGCCCTAGGTATTACAGGCAAGCAATGTGAAGTTCTCTTGGCTCCCATAATTGTGCATAGGTTTCCAACTGAGCTGAGATTACTGTGGTCAAGAAATTGTGGTGGGCATGAAAGTGATCTTGATTGGTTGTTAAAATGGCTCAAAAAGGAAATTGAAGTTCTTGAAAGAAGTGAAATGTATAAGAGCCATACCCAAGCTCCTAGGCCTAATGCTAAGAATGAGGAGAAAAAGAAAGTTTTTAGTAAAGAAAATAAAGAAAAGTTGTTCATAGCCTCTGCATTACATGCAATTTCTCCAACAGGAAACTTAAGTTGTGTTTTTTGTGATAAGAAAAATCATAGATCTGAAAGATGTTTTAAATTCTTAGCATTGGATGGCCAACAGAGGTTTGATAAAATGAAAGAATTAGGTATTTGTTTTAAATGTTTAAATAGTGACCATATTTCTAGAAGGTGTAAGGTCAAATGTGCCAAGTGTAATGGTAATCATAATGTGACCATGTGTGGCATTAAGTTGAATGAACCAGTAGTCCCCCAAGCAAATACACTGGTAGCAAATGATAACCCAAGTGGACCCTCTGCAATTGCAATGTTGTCAGGTCACTATAGTAATAAGACTGTGTTACAAACAGCTAAGGTAAAGGTAGTAAATAACAAGGGGGACGTTATCACTGCTAAGCTGCTCTTTGACAGTGGCTGTGATCGTACCTATGTTAGCAATAAATGTGTAAATAAATGCAAACTTGATTGGGTCACCAGAACTGAAGCCTCTTATAGTAGTTTTGGTGGCCATGCCTCTAGTAGGGACATACAAAGTAATGTATACAAATTACAGGTTTTAGATGATAAAGGTAAAATTGTTTCCATTTTTGCTACAGGTATTCCAAAGATTTGTAACCCACTAGTAAGACTAGTAGTACCAACCCATATTCTAGATGCTTTCCGTCATTTAAATTTAGCAGATGATTTTAATGATACTTCTCCTTTAGAATTAGATATTCTTATTGGTTTGGATTACTACTGGAGCCTCATAACCCAAAAGGATGCTAAGAGGGTAGGAGAAACTGTTGCCATGAAATTTGTATTTGGTTGGGTTTTGTCTGGAAATATTGGAAAATGCTTAATTTCAGGTATGTCTTCAACATCTGATTTTATGTCTCCCTCTTCCCAGCTCTTATGTATATCTGAGGTATCTGATACTGATGTTTCAAAATATTGGGATCTAGAAGTTGTTGGAATTACTAGTAAAGAATATAAAGAGGATATTGGAGATAAAGTTGTTAAAGAATTTAAGGATAAAATAAAGTTTGTAAATGGCAGGTATGATGTTCAGTTACCTTGGAAGGATAACAGTGTTAAAGACTTATTGATGAGTAATGAATATCAAGCTATGAAAAGATTAAATAGGCTTTTAGTTAAATTAGATAAGGATAAAAATTTAGAGGCTGAGTATATGAAGGTTTTTGATGAGTATGAGTCTCTGGGAATAATTGAAGAGGTCCCCTTAGGGGAGGTATTGCCACCTGGACCCATTTATTACATGCCCCACAGACCTGTTGTTAGATTAAATAATAGTAGTACAAAGGTACGTCCAGTTTTTGATGCCTCCGCTAAGGGACCATATGGAATCTCCCTAAATGACTGCATGTTAACAGGTCCCTCACTTAATCCATATTTGGTGGAGATACTGATTAGATTTAGGCGTTGGCCATATGTGGTCACTGCTGATATTACTAAGGCTTTTTTACAATTAAGTGTAAACAGTCAAGATAAGAATGTCCATAGTTTTTTGATGCCAGGTAAAAATGGAGTAAGACATATGAGATTTAATAGAGTTGTTTTTGGAAACACCTCTAGTCCCTTTATACTTAATGCTACTGTTAAGTGTCATTTAAGTAAATATTCTGATTGTGAAGTTATTCAAGATTTAAAAAGAGATATGTATGTAGATAATTGGTTCAGTGGAGCTGATAGCATAGAAGAGGTAGCAAGTAAGTATAGCACAGCATATGATATTATGGCTCAAGCTAACATGTCTCTTGAAAAACTTTCATCATTAAGAACTAGTTTTTATATATTTGGTTTGAGGGGAGTGACTAAAATTGTAGTAAGGGTGTGCTTAAGTTGTAGACATGATAGTCGTCCTTGCAGTCAACCAGCTGCACCATTGCCTGATCTGAGAGTTACTCCGCCCCCCCCCCCTTTTTCAGTTACAGGGATAGATTTTGCTGGTCCATTATTCAGTGCTGATTATCCAGGAAAGAAATTATATATTTTGCTTATTATCTGTTCTATAATTAGGGCAGTACATCTGGAACTCACAGAGTCCATGTCATTAATTGATTGCATGCAGGGTATACAGAGATTTGTTGCTCGTAGAGGTATTCCAAGTGTCTTTTATTCTGATAATGCCAAAACCTTTGTTGCAGCTTCCACTGAAGTACAGAAGGTATTTGGACATTTAGCACCTAAGTGGAAGTATAATGTGCCAAAATCTCCATTGTGGGGTGGGTGGTTTGAGAGGCTTATTGGGTCTGTTAAGTTAGCTTTAAGAAAGATATTGGGAGTTAAGTATGTAAGTAAGTCTGAATTAGAAACTATTCTTATAGAAATTGAATCCTGCATAAACTCTCGACCCCTGACCTTTGTTAGTGATGAAATAGATTTTGATCATTATCTCACCCCTTCTCATTTTATCCTTGGTAGGACTATAACATCTAAACCCCCTGTTGATATTGAACCACATGTTGTAACTTCTGAAGATTTATATGAAAGAATGGAAATTGGGAATAAAAGATTAGAACACTTCTGGAATGTTTGGAGGAAAGATTATATAGCCAATCTTCCCCCTGTAGTAAAAGGTTTTAATCAGAAATGTAGGTTAGATGTTGGTAGCATTGTACTTGTCAGAGAAGACAATGTACCTAGATTACAGTGGCCTATTGGTGTGATTATAAATGTATATCCTGGAAGAGATGGTTTGATTCGTAGTGTTGATGTTAAAACTAGAAAAGGTGTTTTTAATAGATCAATACAAAGACTACATGATTTGGAGATGAATTCTCACTTAAACTTTGTTTTAGAGAACCATTCTGAACAAGTTCCTGATCAAGTAATTGACATTCCTGATGTAGATACTGATGTAGATATTAATGAGTTGTCAGAGCAGAATTCTAATCAAATTGTTACTGATGACAATGTGTACTCAAGGAGAGGTCGTTTAATTAAAAGGCCTTCCAAGTTAGATTTATGAAGTATTTATTTAATTCAAAATAGTAATGTTCTTGAATTGAGTATCTTTATTCAATATAATATAGTGTGTACTAATTGTGTTTCTTTCAGTTGGTCTATTAAGTATATGATCAGAATCTCCCCCTCCTTTTTTTTTTATCTTTGGTTATTTAGTAGTAAACTTATATTGGAATATGTTTGTAATATACTGTACTTTGAAATGCATGAAACTTGTGACGATAAGGTACGCTTCGTCCCTTATGGTGGGGAGTATGTCAAATATAATATGTATAATCATGCAAAGTTATTTATTTTAGTTTAGTTACGCCTCATTTAAGCATCAGCTGGCATCCGTTTTCTTTAGTTTGCAGGCCTTCAAATGTTCCTAAATTATTTCACATATAATTTTTTGCACTTTATTCATAGTAATAATTTATTAGATATTTATTTATACTTTAGTAGTTAATTAGGAAAATTATGAAAATAATATTTATGATTTACTGATGTAAAAGAAAGACTTTTTGTTAAATGTTAGAATGCTTTATTTTGTTTATAACATTGTATTCTTTTACGAAGAATATAGAGATGAAGAAAAAGGCTGCTGTTTGTTTAAAAACCCTTGCCTTCTAAATTTATGTTTTTGCTATTAAGTGAATATCAGTAATTGATAGCTACTATATCTGCTTTACTGTTGTGAATCCTATCTTTTGATTCTACTGCCTTACCAGCTAATCCATCAGCATTTTTGTATAACAATCTTAATGACGCCCCATCCCCTGTGTGTGTATGTGTAATTACCTAATTGTAATTACCTAATTGTGTTTACGGGAAAGAGCCCAAAGCTCGCATCTTCCCGTCTCCTGATCGGTTCCATTTTATACTTAGTGATACTTATCATACCTGTTCTTAAAACTATGTACTGAGATAGCATTAACTACCTCCTCGCTTAGCGAATTCCAATTATCAACTACTCTTACATTGAAAAAGTATTTCCTTTCATCCTGCAAAGAAGTTTTCTTACGAAGATTCAAACTATGACCTCTAGTTCTAGAGCCTGCCATATCAAAAAATCGATCCCTATCCACTCTGTCATAACACTGAAGGAATTTAAAGACTGTCACCATATCCCCCCTCAATCTTCTAGCTTCGAGTGATGGTAAGTCTAATTCCCTCAGCCTCTCATCATAACTGAGATTGCGTATTTCTGGCACCAGTTTTGTGGCATGTCTTTGAACTTTTTCAAGCTTAGCTATGTGCTTTCTCAAGTGCGGATTCCAAAAGGGGGCTGCATATTCGAGTTTTGGCCCCACATAGGTTACATAAATATTTCTGAACATATCCTTGTCCATGTGCCTGATGGCTAACCTTACATTTGATAAGAATGCACATGCTGCCCTTACTATGCCATTTATATGTATTTCAGGAGACAAATCTGCCAGTATGTTTACTCCTAGATCTCTCTCATTTTCTGTCTTGAAGTTGTACTCCAGCCACTGAGTAGTCAAGCTTGGGCCTTCTTGCCCTTGTACCCATTCTTATTACCTTACATTTTGAAGTATTGAATTTCATTAGCCACTTTTCTGACCACTCATGCAGACTATTTAGATCTTCCTGAAGTTCTCTACCATTGTTTTCGTTTCTTACTTTCTTCACAATCTTTGCATCATCTGCAAACATATTCATGAATGAATTTACAGACTCTGGTAGGTCATTTACATATACAAGGAACAAAAGTGGCCCTAAACCTGAAC